>APFE031309392.1:70135-114283 GCA_000404065.3 Pinus taeda | reverse complement strand
GTGTAGATATGCAAGTGTGTCGTGTTGCTGTAAAACTGTAAAAAACTATTTGAGATATACTTTCTAACACTTCTCTTACCAAGGAAAATGCTCTCCACTAATCCAAAATTCCCCTTGAACATCATGAACTTCGCCATTGGCTAGGGGATTAGCCAAGATATTTGCAAGCTATTGGTCTGTCCATATACTTTAGAGCAATTGCTCCCTTCTAGAACCTATCACTGAGAAAATGGTATTTGATGTCAATACTCTTGGAGTGGTCATGAGATACTGGATTCTTAGGAAGTTTGATACAACTCTGTTGTCACAGTAGATAGGGTCTAGAAGGGAGCCTGAGGAAATGGTATTTGATGTTAATGTGCTTGGGAGTGGTCAGGAAATACTACATTCTCATCATGTGGAACCTTTTTACGATATAAACTGTGTATTTTTCTTACGAAGTAAAACTTCATCTATACCCTGTCAAGGAAAACCTTATCTGTACCCTAGCACACCTCTCAATTCCCCACTGAAGAAATAGTGCATCAATCCAATGTTGTTCATGTCAAACTATTATACCAACGCAGTGTTGCATGCTGTAATTAGCTTATCTACATACAAGGCTTAAAAAAGGTAGATAAGACGATCAAATCTGTAATAAAATTTGGATTTGTAGTAGTTTTGGTGAAAACCCAAATCTAATAGGTACTCATCAATCCTATAGTACCCATGGGTCTCATGCCTATGCACCTCAAACCTTATTGATTGATTTATGTAGACTTCTTCATTAATCAAGCCAATAAGGAAGGTTGCATTAACTTCCTTTTGGTCTAACTACTAACTAAAAATAGACGCTGAAGACATAATGGTCTTGATAGAAGCATACTTGGCAAGTGAGCAAAGTTCTCCTAATAGTCAACTCCCTCTTTTTGAGAGAATCCTCAAGCTATGAATCCATCGTTGTACTTCTTGATGCTAACATCTACCACATTTTTCACCTAGAATCCAGCATTGATTTCCCCTTTGGTATTGGCATTAACTCCCACATCATTCTAGATGATGAAGTTGACCTCCTCTGCCATGGCGTCCTGCCATACTGGCATGCATGTTGCCTCCTCATAACTGGAAGGTTCTCCATCAATAATGGAAGCATTAGTGCAACATTGCTGGGAAATTTCTTTTGGTGGTGGCTTACTCGAAAGGAAGCCTTTGGAACATTAACTTGGTCCTTAGCCTCTTGCGATGTTTGTGTAAGATACTTTGGTTCTTGGTTGTAAAGGGTTAAAATTGGCAACTAGGGTCAAATTCCAGCTTGGGACACAACTCATTTGATGGAGATGATGATTGCATTAAATTCCTCTTTTTGAGAGGACCAAACTTGATATAAAGATAATCTAATTTGGACAAGAAGAAGTGTGTTTTTGAATTTATGCCCACACGTGCAAATTGTTCAGGTCAGCCACATCATTATGTAGGTTAATGAAGCCCAATGGACATGTCACTTCACCTTCAACAACTTGTGTAAATAAAAGTGTCCTCTCACCTCATTTGGCATCATCATCACTCACACATTCTTTTCTCTCCTTCTCTCATTGGTTCATACAGCTATTGGGTATTCTCTCTCACACGTGAGGCAAAGGAGGTCAAATTTCTGGACAGAATTACAGGGCCGAAAATTTCAAGAGTTGACCAAGTTTGACCAGTGTTGACCAAGGACTCTTTGACCAATTTTGACTGTGATTTTTGGAGGATTGTTTTTATTTCTCTAGGCCGGATTGCTAGGTACAGAAATCGAGAAAATATGGGCACTTTGACCAGCGTTGACTGCAACTTTGACCGCAGAAAATTACACCACAATCTTTCCTTTGACTGAATTTGACTAGACTTTGAAGGACTGTTTTAGGATGACTTTGACCAACATGGAAGGCCGAGTTTGATTGAGGTTGACCGAGCCCAAGGAGGCAAGTTTGACAGCTGCGTTGACCATCTTTGACTTCTTGGTTATGGCTGATTTGACTGCTGTTGACTGAAAAGCAGTATTGCAGATTTTACAGGGCTGTTTTGTCTTTGATTTGGCAAGTCAATTTTGACTTTTGTACTCTCTCTCTGCTAAACATTTGATATAATAATAAGAAGAATTGATTAAAGGGTTTTCTTGACATTGGGGTCTTTTCCTGGCATCCACCAAATCCGGTGTCCTCTGTCTTGGCCTGTCTTCTGCATTTTTTATTTTATGTTCTATCTATAGCTTCTGCCAATGTAATTTATGGTTAATGTGGTTGCTTTTGGAAACCAATTTGGAAATTGTCATTGGGCTGCTTAAAAGCACATTCAAGTAATTATGCTAAGCATAGAACATACCATTGTTATCTAAATTTAACATAAAGTTATTATTGTACCTATGCTAGAACCTCTTTGTCTTGGTTTTGGAGTCCTTGAACATTGTGGATCAACAATTGGTGTAGCAAGTGTTGCCTTCACCACAATCAATATTAGTTGCTATTGGGACTTGGAAGGCCATGCATCCTCATCTACCTACACATCCCATCTTATTACAATCTTCCTTTGAGAAGGAAGATAGACCTTGTAAGTCTTAGAGGACTCATTGTAGCCAAATAGAAGGCCCTTCAAGTTGGAGGGTTCAAGCTTCATCCTCTTCTCCGCTGGAACACAAATATAAAATGTATTCTTAAATGTCAGGCCAGGAGCTAACTCCACAATGCGAATTGTGTTTTTGCATTAAGATTGCTCATGGATATATACATGGAGGGAGAGACTCTTGGGTTTCACCTCATAGTGTCTCTTCATATTCCTAATCTCCTTATTTTGTATTTCCATTATTTACATAAAATTCCTAATCCCAAAGGTTAGGTGTCAACATTCCCCCCTTTAATTTGAAGGGATGTTGGTGAGTCCAAGCATTATTCTAAATCTTTCGAACTTTTCTCTTCCAAGTGCTTTGGTGAAGATGTTTGCAATCTGCTCATTTGTGGAACAATGGTGTAGATGGATTGTCTTGGCCTCAACATGATGTTGAATTAGATGTTATTTTGTATTGATGTGTTTCGTTCGATCATGGAACTTTGGGTTCCTAGCCAACTTTATTGCAGAAGTGTTGTCAATCATGAGTGGAGTTGAATGCACTTGTTTCCCCTGCAAATCTTCCAGAATTTTTTTGAGCCACACAATTTCCTTTGTTGCTTCAATTGCTGCCACATATTCTACCTCTGTTGTGGAATTTGCTGGAACTGATTGTTCGCGTGCCTCCAGGAGACAGAGCCTGATCCAAGACTCATAGCAAAACCTGAAATAGATACCCCAATTTCTTTGTCTCCATTGAAGTCTGAATTAGAGTATCCAATCAAGCTGAATTCGACCACTTGTGTATTCTTGAGTCCAAAGTCTTGAGTTCCCTTTAAGTACTTCAGAACTCTTTTTGCAGCAAACCAATGTCCCTCACAAGGTTTTTGCATAAACCTGGAGAGGGTTCCAACAACAAATGAAATGTCCAGTCCGATAGTAGTCAGGTAGTTGAGACTTCCTACAAGCTGTCTATACTTTGTTGCATACTCAAATTCTTTTTTTGCAATGGATGTGAGCTTCAAGTTCTGTTCCATTGGAGCAGTCAAAGGATTGCACTTAGCCATGCCAAACCTGTTCAACAGATCTCCAATGTACTTCTTCTGAGAGAGGAATATAAACTTCGGATGTTGAGTTACTTCAATACCAAGATAGTAGTGAACATAGCCCAAGCCAGTCATTTCAAAACTTTTCCTCAATTCCTTCTTTATGGATGCAATGTAACTCTCATTGGTCCTTGTCATCAAAAGATCATCTACGTACACCATAAGATATACAATTGTTTTGCCAACTTTTTTGACAAACAAAGTTGCATCATCAAGATCATAATGTTTGAAGTTGAGTTTCAGAAGATGCTTAGTTTTCATACCAGGCTTAAGGTGCTTGCTTGAGGCCATACACGGTTTTCACAAGCTCGCGTACTTTGTGTTCTTGGCCCTTCACAACAAATCCTTCTGGCTAGGACATAAAAACATTCTATTTTTGATCTCCATTCAAGGAAGCAATTTTTACATCCATTTGATGGACATTCCAACCGTTTTGAGCTGCCAAGGTAAAGAGTGTTCGGATGGTAGCTCATTTTGTTGTGGGGGCAAAAGTCTCCTCATAATCAACCCCTTCCTTCTGTCCCAAAGCTTTTGCCACAAGCTTGGCTCTGTGATTGTCAAGTAAGCCATCGTCTTTATACTTGTTCTTGTAGACCCACTTGTAGCCAATTGGTTTGGTTCTCAATGGAGGATCAACCAGCTTCCAAGTGCCATACTTTATCAAGGCATCATACTCTTTTTGCATTGCTTCTTTCCATTCATCATGAGGAGGCTTTTTTGAAGGAAGTTGGTTCAAAATCTGTAGACAAATTCAGTTCACAATCATAAGAAACATCCATATCAACAGGTGAATCAAAATCCTCTACATCACCTCCATTTTGCCTGGTTGAATTTGTTGTTCTCGTCTTTCCAACCTCATCAGGATGAACACTTTCAAGTGTCTTTGTTAGCCATTTTGGAGGACCTTTCTGAGATGGGCCGGGCTGCTCAGTTGACTGAGTTGGGACTGAATCAAGATTGAGTCTCCCAATTCCGTCAATCATATCACTCAAATTGTCACTCAAATTGTCATCAGTGGCTGGAGCTTCATGTGGGGGAGAGAGTGCTTTAGAAGAAGATTCCATAGACTGATCCGGTATAGGAATCCCCCCTTCAAGATGTGGAATCTGATTATCAAATTCTTGAAACGACTTTGCATATTTGAATCTATCCAAGCGATCAAGCTGCGGCTCAACAACATTGTTAGCCTTGGAAGATTCAAGAAAGATCACATCTCTAGAGACAACAAACTTCTTATTAACTTCATCATAGAGACAGTATGCTTTGGAAGTATTTGAATACCTCAAGAAGATACACTTACGACTCCTTGCACCAAGTTTGTTTCTTTGTTCCTTTGGTATCAAGGCATAACAGGTGGAACCAAAGACCCTGAGATGCTTTATCGAAGGAATGTGGCCATAGTACATACCTAATTTCATAAGGAGTCTTGTTTCTAACAGCATTAGATGGACACCTATTCTTTACGTATACAACACATAGAACTACATAAACCCAAAACATCAATTTTACATTCTTGAAAAACATCATGGAACATACCATATTTAAGATTTGTCTTGTTCATTCTTTCAGCTACTCCATTCTGTTGGGGATTATAAGGCACAATTGTTTGATGTTTGATCCCATGCTAGCAAAGATAGTTTTCGAATTCATTTGAAGTGTATTCTTTTCCATTATCACTGCGAATAGAGCCAATATGAGATTGTGCGTCATTTTCAATCCATGCATGAAAGTTCTTGAATGTTTGAAAAACATCATATTTGTTCTTCAATAAATAAACCCAACACATTTTGGTGTAGTCATCAATAAATGTCATCATATATTTATTTCCATTTGCAGAAAGAACAGGAATTGGGCCACATAAATTTGAATGAATGAGTTCAAGTTTTCTATGTGCTTTGGAATGTGAATCATGAAAAGACTGTTTGCTACGCTTTCTTAGAAAAGAAGCATCACATTGCTTAAGTTTCCTAGGAATTGTAGGCAAACTAGTAACACCACTTTTCTTAAACATACGAAGGTTGTCATAATTCAAGTGTCCAAATCTAGGATGCCATAAAAGATTTGATAGAAATGTACCTTCATCATAATGAGAACTATATGAGAAGTTTTGTGCACGAGTAGAGGTACCTTGCAGCGTCAGAAGTCTTTCTTCTTCTATCCTTGTCATGACAAGTGAGCGATCCGATGCTTTTCTGATCTCAACCTTGCCATCAAACATATGAATGGAGTGTCCTTGTCGGCGATTGTGGACCAAAGACAACAAGTTTCTCCTTAACTCCGAGAGGTATAGAACATCATGTAGAAGAAAGTTTGGAAGACCTGGGAATTTGAGCCTGATTGTGCCAAGCCCTGATGGCTTAAGTTTTGATTTGTCTGCAAAGTATACTGCTCCATCAATATTGTCAGTAAATTCTGCAAAAAAATCTCTTCTAAAAGTCATGTGGCAAGTTGCTTTTGAATCAAACAACCAATCATTTTTCCAAGATGCAAGTGAAGCATTAAACAAGTCTTTAGTTACTCCAATATTACAATATGTCACAACATAGTGAACGGATTTGGGTGCTTTACCTTTTTCTTTGTCATGGGTTTTACCTTTGGCTTCATTTCTTTGCTACTCAATTATGTCCCAAGGCAACTTACATTTGGATGCATCATGTCCATCTCTATTGCAACATATGCAATGAAGATCAAACTTTTCTCCTTAGAATTGTCGGCCCCCTCCTGCCTCTAAAATTTCTTCTTCCTCTACCTCTTCGGCCACCTCTTCCTCTCGAAGAATCTTGTGCATGATTCTTCTCTTTATGTGTAAGACACACAACTTCTTCAGAAGATTGAGGAGTTGTCTTCTTCCCAAAAGCCTTCCCTCTCTTAGCAAACTTCTTCTCAAGGGAGTCAAAGGTAATCTCCTTGAGGTTTCCACTTGCTTGCAATGACTCAAGATAATTTGAATAAGTGGGATATAGTGCCTTGACATAAGTTATGAGAGGAATGTCTATTTGAACACCAATGTTTTTGATATCATGCATAATAGATCTTACTTCTGATGCTAAAGCAAGAGGGTCATCATTTTTCAATTCAAGACTGAACAATTTAATCATTAATTGGACAACTTCAAGTTCAGAGTGTGAGTCATATAGTTCCTTCAACTTCTATAAGGTTTCAAAAATTTGAAAACGGTGAAATATGGTGACTCACCTCTTCATTTACAGATGCTGCAATCAAGGCATAGGCCTTGCTGTTCTTGTTTTCCCAAATGGTGATCTCCTTATTTGAGGTGGGCTTTGCAGGTTCATTATCCCCTTCTCCTTCACAAATTTCTTTCCACAATTCATTAAAAATGTGAGTGTGTTTAATCTTCCTTGACCATTCCGGATAGTTCTCTTTTCCAGAGAGGACTACTCCAACAATTGATATCAATGAATGCATCTTAAAGACTGTGTACTGTGTAAAATATACTTTGCTGGTAATGTACTGTGAAAAATTTAATCTCTGGTGGAAAAAAAAATTCCTGGTGTATTTTTTTTTGATAGAGGTATTATGTGAGGGAAGTGTATATGGGGGAGGGTGTATCTGGGGAAGGGTGTATATGGGGGAGGTGTATTTGCGGAAGGGTCTATATGGGTGATATAACAACTGTTATATAACTGTGAGTGGATTTAAAAACACGTAGTGGGGAGTGGATTTAAAAACTGAGAGCAGATTTATTAAAAACCGGGAGTGGTGAGAACAATCGTGTAGTATGGTGGAAGGTATATATATGAGTTTGGTATAGAGTGGTATAACAGTGGACGTGACTGGTGACTGTGTTGTGGAGTGGTATAGCAGTGGAGAGGGGTGCGAGGGGACCGTGAGTGGAGTTGATTGTGTAGAGATTCGAGGGTGTATAAATTGTTCAATGGGTGGTGGGGCACCGCAAGGGTATGTGCAACCAAGTGTGGGAGAGAAACCAGCGCCACGAATTATACAACCAACGCCACAAATTATACAATATATACAACGCAATGTAAAATGCAGCGTGAGAGCTGTGAACCAGTGGTATGGGAGGAGCGTTGACTGGTGGGTGGACTGAGTATTAACCAGTGAGTCGACTATAGAGGAGAAAACCGATTACTCCAACGGAGAACAAAGATAATTCAATACACAGTTGATTTAAAACTTCGACGCACACAATTTTAAGTAATTTTAACACACAAATTTCATATCATTCAACGTAGCCATCATCTAGTGATGCACTAGTCACTAGTTCGATCCTACGTAGAGACACCAGCTCATAATGATAAATTGACAGAACCGAGGAGAGCTCTTAAACAAACGACTTATGAATGCAGAGAGATTGAATATTAGAAACCATCGGGGCAACGCAGGTGTAAAGGAGCAACCAAACGCATACAAACACATTCAAACGCATACAGGGTGTAGAGAATGGAGTAATGGAGCAATGGCAGAGGTGTCAGTTTTGCAAAATAGGTAGAATAAGAGGGAGTTACAAGGGCAAAAAAGATAAAATGGAGCTAACTCTGATACCATGTCAAACTAGGAGGTAACTCCACAATGCGAATTGTGTTTTTGCATTAAGATTTCTCATGGATGTATACATGGAGGGGAGACTCTTGGGCTTCACCTCCCAATGCCTCTTCATATTCTTAATCTCCTTATTTTCTATTTACATTATTTACGTAAATTTCCTAATCCCAAAGATTAGGTGTCAACACTAAACAACCTAAAATGAGAAACATCTAGTTTCTAACCTTGAAGGTTTCCTCTATAGTCTTGATTTTCAACACCTTGTGAGGACATTTGTCAGTATGTAGATTGTAGTACATGTTTTTACCTAATAGAACATGGGCAGGTCTAAGTCACGAACTATAGACTTGTTAATTTCTATTATGGGCTTATTCTCTTTTAGGAACCATGTTTTGCAGTTTGTTGTACAATATTGTCAAATCCCGCTTGATCCTTGCTATTTTGCAGAAGGAGTCAAAGTTGTTGGAGGTATACTACCCTCCTTTATTTGATCTCAATACCTTGATCTTCCAACTATTGGTTCTCAACAAGACCTTTAATCTCTCGAAACCTACTAAAGATGTGATCCTTGGTCTTCATAAAGTATATCTAGGTCTTTTAGAAGAACCATTAATGAAGGTAACACAATAAAGGTTACTTGTCAATGAAGTTGATGTCACGTGTCCACAAACATCTGTATGAATTAGATCAAGTATCCATCTTGATCTATGCTTATTGATTGGGAAAGCAATGTTTTCATGCTTTCCCTTTGCGAATCCCTTGCACACTCTTCCTTTTCTCCACCTTGAAGTCAAACAATCCAACCACTGTGTCCTTCAGAGGCGGTGAGGAACCATAGTTTAGTTGACCAACTCTTTTGTGCCAAATCTCATATATATTGTCACTTCTAGTCAACTAAGTTCTTCGCTTCACTGGATTTGCTAGCAATTGATAAAGATCACCCTCCTTAACTCCCTTGACCAACACTTGACTAAGTTCCAAGTCCTTGACTCCTAATTATCACTTCCTGATCATCAAACCTATCCCTATACATCAAAATTGTGAGACAAGAAATCGAAAGTAGATTGAGTCATACTAGGAACATATAGTACGGTCAGAAAGGCCCGCTGTGGTTGGCCGGCAAAGAAAAGATCGATTGGCAAGTGAACCGTTCATCCCTAGCTGATCATCCAATGCTTCTTTCATATCCTCTCCTGGCTACAAAGGTCGCAAAACCCATCCCTTTCCCCCGGGACTGTGCTAGGTATGGATCAATATCTATTGAGAATATATTGGACTGATGTAGATCTAAAAATCTTGTAGCAGGCATGCAAAATTTGATAGACCATAAGTAAATCATTGAGTACGTGCCATCATCACCAAGTTCTACCTGCATGGTGGTGTCTTGTTCTTCCAACTTGAAGAAATATGATTTATTTAGAGTCATGTATCCTAAGGCTCCATGATGAACATACCACCCACCACTTGAAATTGTGTTGGTGGAAAGACATGACACCATGTTGAAGGTTGTGTTAAGCCTAGCAGCTAGCACATCCACGCTTGAAGTTTCAACATTTACGCAAAGTGTGTTTGCTGACGCTTACCCTTCCCCTTCTTTTCAAGACAATGAGAAGCATAATCGTTGTACTTGCTATAGTGAAAGTATTTAATATCACTTAAATCCTTTGTTTGTTGGTTATATTCCTTGAGATTTCTTTCTTCCTTTGACCCTCATCAAAACCTTTTTTTCCTCCCTCCTTACCTTTCTAATGAGGGCTAGGTTTTGGAAGATCCTCACCATTGGTAACTAGTGCTATAATCTCATATCCTCTATGATAAAAGCATCCCACAATTGCTCGAAGTCAACTAAATTCTCCTAAAATTAGATTCTTTGGACAAAGTTGTGCCATGGTGGCATAGAGCCTTCCAAATAAATCAAAACTAGCTCATTGTCCTCTAAATTGTCCCTAATTGCTATAATATGATCTCTCGGCTTTTTTATCTTCTTGAGATAGCTTGCAACTATATTGGTCTTGCTCATGTGTGTAGTTTTGAGCTTGTTCTTTAACTACATCTTCATGGACATGTTCAGACTTCGGTACAATGTTCCCAAGGCATAAAAAATCTCCATGTCAGTTTTTTTATTGGTTATTTGAGGGATTAGGTTATCCTTCACCATATCCAGTAGGATTGTAGTATCCTATGGTAATTTTTGATAGGGTTTTAAGTATCTTGGGTTTTTAATGAAATTTATTTTGCTCATTCAATAAATAAACCATCAACTCATTCAATGCTGAAAATAGAAAAGGAATGGATTCCTTGATTTGTGCCTTAATTCAAGGAATCAATTTGGAGATCGTCTTAGTCATGTACGAGTTCCAGTGATGAGGACGAGTTCAAGAAGCAGTTTGACCAGTGCGAGTTTGTGGAAGATCAAGTTAATTGTCTTCTAGTGTGAGTTAAATTGGGAACTGAGTGAACAAGTGGAGTTAGCCTCCTAAATTTTAGGAGGATCTAGTTAACTAGTTATGTTGACTTTCGTTAACTAGAAAATCTTCAGTTCAACTCCTAATTTAGAAAACTCACTAATAATAGCCTAATTGAAAAGCTTATAAGGAGATCGAAGGCACACAATTCATCATTCAATTATTGAGGACGAGTTTGTGAGCATGATCCGAATTGGATCCTAAACACACTCTAAGTTTTCATAAACTCTTTCAAGTTATGCCAAAAGATTCAAGTCTTAGAAAGATCAAGCTATCAGAAGGAATCCTCGTGACAGTTGCAATTTGTGATTAGCGCGGAGCAATGAGGTCCCTCGGTCGAGTGCGCAGACCGTTGGCCCATGGTAACGCGCGCTGGCGCCAATTGGCAAAACCAGAGGCTAATTCAAGAAACGGGGGTAGTTTTTGATACGCGATTAGCGCTAATCGCATATCGCAGGGCGTCCCCCTCAGTGAAGGAAAGCCCCAAGTGCCTGAACCTGAAATGACTATGAAATGCGAAAAAGTAATTAATCTGGTTCCGTAGATTCCACAAAACCGGTAGGATATTGGAAGGCCTCGAGGCGGTAAGCAGTTTCAACCAAGTCCCGCCCGATGCCACACATTGAGTGACACATGTCCGACGAAAGAGAGAAAACCGCTCACATCGGATGGGTAAACATCATGCTACTTACCCCCCTATATGAACGACGCTTGTAGGATTTGGGGGGCCCAGATCAACGACGAAGGCGCGTCTCGATAAATGACTGGATTTGACAAGGTTATAAAGCAAGATTACATGGTATTTGAAGTCCGATGTGGATGATGAGTTGGCAAAAAATTCGTGTTTTGCGGGCAATCTGGGAGTTAAATGGAAATAACGACCGTTCAAACATTTCCAAGAGAACTGACACTCAGTTCATTATGAAACAGGTGGCCACCTCCCTGTGAAGCGTTACATAGTGATGATGACGCAGAACAGGGGAATTCAAAATTTCAAATGGACAGCGACAGGAAAACCAAAAAGCAGGGAAGCAGAAACGAACAGTCAAAGAACAGACTGGTTTTAAAGCCATGAACTGACAGAAGCAGAGAACACACAGAGGAGATTTAGTTAGACGCAGAAGCTAAGAGCAGAGAACAGAGAGAAGAAGCTGAGTTGACCTGAAGGCAGCATCGAGCTAGAAAGAACCAGAGAGAGTCAGTGAGTCTGTGTACTCCAGAGAAAGCTTGAGAGGTTCAAGCAAGCTCCTTGGCATAGGCCTGTCATGTATGAGTCTCAGATTGGGATCATACTACTGTGACCAGTAGAGGTCAAGTTTCAGTAAGGAGAGTCTGTGTACTCCAGTCCTACTGATTCATATCTGTTGAGTGAGACTCAAATTGAGCTCACTGTTGTAAAAACTCTGCTTTGAAAACATAATAGAAAGGCCACCACTGAAGGCTGGACGAGGAGACGTAGCCCAGGAGCATTGGGTGAACTCCTTATTAAACTTGTTGTGTTTAGATGTTTGCCTGTTATGTTTTCTCTAATTGCCTCAGTGTCTATGTATTTCGCAATCTTATCGATCCATTGCATAACGTAACATAGGCACATCCATTCACATGAGTCTGTAATACCTTTAATTCTTTGTCTTGGATAAATTCCAGATCAAGTATGCCAAGTCTTCTTTCCATGGTTAGGATAGCAGAGCTAAAGGAATTTTGGAGCTGGTGCATTCAGATGTGTGCGGGCCCTTCTCTTCTCCATCATCGATGAGACACAAGTATTATGTTATTTTCATTGATGATTTTTCTTGGAAAACTTGGGCTTTTTTTATGAAAAAGAAAGATGAAGTCTTAGACAAATTTATGGAGTTTGAGGCCTTGGTAGAGAAGCAGTCCGGGAAGAAAATCAAGGCAGTGAGGAATGACAATGGTGGAGAATATATCTCCAATGCCTTTAAGGAATTTTGTGCAAAAGAAGGTATTAGGAGAGAATTGATAGCACCTCATAACTCTCAGCAAATTGGGGTGGCTGAGAGGAAGAATAGGAGTATCGTTGGAATAGCTAGAGCTATGTTGCATGATCAGGATTTGCTCAAATTCTTGTGGGAAAAAGCATGTAACATTGCAGTATTTATGCGGAACAAGAGTCCACATAGGGTGCTTAGACGAGTCACACCAGAGGAGGCTTTCACAAGCAAGAAGCCTAATGTCACACTTTTGGATTTTTGGCACAAAGGTCTACTATCATGTGTCCAAAGATAACAGGAAGAAATTGGATGCCACAACAGGGAAGGGTATATTTGTGGGGTATAGTGAGACATCTCAGGTGTACAGGGTGTATCTTCGAGGACTTAGGAAGACAATTCTCAGGCGAGATGTGAGATTCCAGGAGGATCAGGCTTTGAGAGTTTCCTTAGAGCATGTGTAGATTGCAGTACCCGAGGAAGAGCTACTTGCTCCCAAACAGGAGTCACAACTAGCACTTCAGATTCAACCACAACCACAATCTAGTGGAAAGAGCGCAATGCAATAGGATTTGCAGCAAGATGAGGAGTACAAGCCAGGCTGAGAGTAGAAGGCCAAGTGGGTTGAGAGGTTGATCCAAGAGGGCGAGGAGCAGGTCGAGGCTCCTAGTACCATGTTTAGGCAGAGTAAACGACCACAAAGGTACGCAGTTTATATGGCACTGATGACAAAGTTGGTGGAAACGAAGCCTTCTTCTTATGAGGAGGCAACTTCTCAGCAGGTTTGGCAACATGCCATGGTGGAGTATTCGTCTATCATGAAGAATGATGTCTTGGAGGTTGTTCCACGACCTGAGGGGGAACCAATAGTTGGATTTAGATGAGTGTACGAGTTGAAGCATGGAGTAGATGGGAGCATGGAGAAGTTCAAGGCTAGGTTTGTGGTCAAGGGATTCTCACAGATTGAGGGCATAGACAATGAAGAGAATTTTTATAGCACGACATTCATCCATCAAGACTACTTTGTCACTTGCAACACAGAGGGGGTGGAAGATCCACCAGATGGACGTGCAGACAACTTTTCTCAATAGAGTTGTTGAGGAGGAGATCTATATAGAGCAGCCAGAGAGGTTCGAGCAGTTCAACAGAGACACACATGTGAGCAGGTTGAAGAGAGCTCTTTATGGGCCCTAGCAGGGTTCGAGAGCATGGTACACTAGTATTGAAAACTACCTTTGATGATTGGGCTTCACTAGGAGTGAGGCGGATGCCAACCTTTACTACATCATGGTTTGAGGGCTTCCACTCATCCTAGTTCTCTATGTCGATGAACTTCTACAGACTGAAGATGAGAGCTTGATCCAAGATTGCAAGGAGTTTCAGATGAAGGATATGGCGCTGATGCACTATTTCCTTGGCTTGGAGGTTTGGCAGGGTGATCATGAGATCTTTGTGGGACAGGGCAAGTACACAACAAATATTCTTCGGAGATTTCATATGTAGGATTGCAGGCCCATGGCCACACCTATAGTCACAAACTAGAGGAAGGGGGATGCTACTACAACGGAGCGAGTGGATCCTACATACAGGGAACTCATTGGATTGTTGATGCACTTAGTTAACACATGATCTGATATTTGTTTTGCAGTCAACCAATTGAGTCTGTTCATGGTGGAACCGATCAGAATGCATTGGGTTGCTGCAAAGCATGTGTTGATATACCTTAGAGGCACAACAAATTATGGATTGTGGTACAAACAGGTCGATGGAGTGAGGCTTGGGGGCTTCATAGATGCAGATTGGGCAGGGAGCTCCACAAACAAGAAGAGTACTTCGGGTGGCATCTTCAACATTGGGTCAACTGCAGTTTCTTGGTACAACAGGAAGCATAGATCAGTTGCACTCAATTCAACAGAGGCCTAGTACATGGCAGCTAGTCAAGCAACTTGCGAGGCTATTTGGATGAGAAAGTTACTTGTGGGACTTTTCAGACAGAGGATGGAGCCTACCATGATACATTGTGATAAGAGTTGCATTAAACTTTCTGAGAATCCAATGTTTCATGATTTCTCAAAGCATATAGAGATTCGGTATCACCATCTCAGAGATTGTGTGCAGAAGGGGTTGGTGAAGCTATCGTACATTCCAACAGGGGAGCAGACAACAAACATCTTGGCCAAGGCATTGGCAAGAAGCAGTTTTGTTCATCACAGAGATAAGTTGGCAGTTGTACAAATCCCTTCCTCGCTAAGGAGTGTTGAAAATAGCCAAGGAATGGATTCCTTGATTCGAGCCTTAATTCAAGGAGTCAATTTGGAGATCTTAGTCTTGTACGAGTTCTAGTATGAGGACGAGTTCAAGAAGCAGTTTGACTAGTGCGAGTTTGTGGAAGACCAAGTTAGTTGTCTTCTAGTGTGAGTTAAATTAGGAACTGAGTGAACAAGTGGAGTTAGCTTCCTAAATTTTAGGAGTATCCAGTTAATAAGTTTTGTTGACTTTTGTTATCTAGAAAATCTCTAGTTCAACTCCTAATTTAGAAAACTCACTAACAATAGCCTAATCGAAAAGCTTATAAGGAGATCGAAGGCACACAATTGATCATTCAATTCTTGAGCATGAGTTTGTGAGCAAGAGAGCTTGTGAGAGGAATGAGCAAGAGGATTTATCTTGTGTGAATTGTTGTGGAGGAGAATTTCCCTTGGGAAGCAGATCAATGTTCTTGCAGAGTTGTTTCAAGCCTAGTTCAAGGTTGATAGATCATTTTGTATTCTCTATTGAAGAAAGATTATTTATAATAGATTTGTAGCCTATTTTTCTTCAATAAAATTATCAAGAGAGTGAGGGTTTTCCTTGTTGGGTTCCCTATAAAAATTGTGTTGTTTTTGTGTGAATTTTTTGAAATTATTTATGTTCTATTTTGTTGCAAATTGAGTAGAGAAATTTTGTGTTTATAAGAAAAGAAGGTGTTTTTTCAGATTGTTCTTATCAGTCGATCAAAATTTTGTGGAAATTCTACATTCAATAGCACAATAGGATATGATCCACACTAAGTATCATTACACATTTGTCAACAACCATATCACTGTTCAATTAGTAACAATGTCACTGTTAAATTAGTAACAATGTCATTGTTCATGTAATGAAATTTAGCAAGCCAACAGAGAGGTCCAAGTACCACAGAAAATAACGAATGCTTATACACTAATGACTGATTTCACCTAAGAAAAGTGAGTATTCTTGTAGGTTCTAATCATGAAACTAAATATGAATATCCTCAAACAATATCTGCTATTGTTTGCTAATGCCTAGTTCCAAAGACCTGTGGACACCTTCCAATCATTTCACAATCTTGCCTTTGGATATGCACCAAGCTTGCTGTAGGAATGTCGAATTCTGCGAGGATCCTTGGATTGCTTCAGGTTGCTAATTCGGCCCAATCTCAGACTATTTAACAAAAATTCAAAGACCTTCCTTAGGCTATGATTTGTGGCTACAAAGTTCCTCCTTAATCTGCTTCAAAAGCTCAGTTGCCTGCTTTTGATGAATTTAGGTGCCTCAAAACTCGATATGCGGCTATTGATGGTCTCAACTGCCTCAGTAAACCCTCGTACAAACATATAAAATATCTCTAGTTACTTTGACCTTGGTACAAGTTATGAGCACCAATACTAAATGATTTTTAGGCTTGATTAGGTAATGTCCAACCTTAGGTATAATTTGGCCCCCCTTAGATGGCTTAACTTTTGACACAAAATAAGGATCCGGCTCTAGGAGACTTTGATTTGGTATGTTCATCTTCAAAAAATACTTCGCTTCCTTAGGAAACTTGTTTTGTGAAGAAATTTCAACCCCCACTCCAGTTATCAGTTTCCTTATCACTCCATGCATTTAGTTTTAAATCCAAGCATGATAAAAGTTCGAAAATCTGGAAATGATAACATTTTTCTGAAAACACAAATTTAGAGATTTAACAACTGCTGAAATTTCAAAAATAAAACACAGCAAAATTATGACAGCCACGCACAGAAAATAACACAGTGATTTTTGGTCAATGTGACCTTGGAAAAACCCTCTACAATTCTTGGGGAAAACCAATTTGAGAGCTCTTCTTTATTTCTGAAAAATGCTTTTACAGAGAAACTGAAATACACAGTAAAAAATTCCAGCAACCACAAATTACAACTTATCTCGATTTATGTGCTTGAACTCCACCTCGAAAATCATGCCAATCAGCAAACTGCCAAAACATAATTTTTTACAGCAATAAAACAACATTAAACGCTGTATGGCCAGCTTCGAAAAACATGCCCAGAACTTGCTGTCCCTCTTCCTCGATTTCTGTGCCTTTCTCCCGCTGTACGATTTTTCCTTGAGATGCGTGCCAATAAACGTTGCTGCCTAGATGTGCTGAAATGTCTTGTTGGTCTCCTTCATTTCCTCACTGCTGAGAAATTTTCTCCTTACTCTCTCTTCTCTTTCTCTCAAATGCTCATGAAAGAATGAATGATCTTTTCCTCCTCTTCTCCTTTTATTCTCTAAATGACCTTTTAGGTTACCTTAAGATCTAATGGCTAAGATTCATTTAGATCTAGGGATGAGAATAAATGTGCATTTAATTCTTACTTTTTATTTTTTAACTCACCCACTTAAATAAAGACCCACTCAGCCTTTTATTTCCATAGTCACTTTTTCACTTTCTAATTCTTTATTGAGTTTAATAAAGTCACCTTCAAATTAGAATGTAACTTTACCACTTATATAGTCACTTTTAAATTAGAATGTAACTTTACCTCTTATAAAATCACTTTTAAATTAAATTGACTTTACCACTTATAAAGTCACTTAGGAGAAAAATTACAAATAAATTTGGACACTTTTCCCTAGGCCAAAGATCAAAGCCTTAGGGAACCACTTGGCCTCTGGTACCCAAATTTAACACTCCCTCTTACTGAGGAAAGTGTTCCTCACCACTCCCATCTTGTCTCTGAAGTAGACATGCTTGCCTCGTGGTAAGGTTTTGGTGAAAATGTCCACTACCTGCTCATTTGTGGAAATGTACTCAAGCTTGACAACTCCCTTTTGGACATGGTCTCTAATAAAGTGATACTTGATCTCAGTATGCTTTGACCTATCATGAAAAATTGGATTCTTCGTGAGTTTTATGCAACTCTGATTATCATAGTAAATTACTGAAGGTCTGAATGCCTGACCAAATAGACGAAACAACATCTTGCGAAGCCATATGGCCTCACAACTAGCCAAACTAGTAACCATATACTTTGCCTTAGTTGAACTCAATGCAACTGACTGTTGTTTTCAGCTGATCCATGACACAACTATCGAACCCAACCCAAAACAACACCCATAAGTACTCTTCCTATCTGAAGCACAATCTGCCCAATCTTAATCTGTGTACCCTGCCAGTCTCACTCCATCACCTTGTCTATAATCCAGAACAAAATCCACGATCCCCTGCAAGTAACGAAGAATGTGTTTTGCAACCACCCAGTGTACTCTCCTGGGCTCACACATGAATTGACTCATGGTGTTAACTGCAAAACATATATCTGGTCGAGTGTTGACCAAATACATCAAACAACCAATCAACTGTCTGTATAGAGTAGGATCCACCAACTCGGAATCAGAGGCATGGAGCTTCTTCCAGTTAGTGATCATAGTTGTAGACATGGGTTTGCAGTCCTCCATGTGAAATCTGCTAAGAATATCCACAATGTACTTCCCTTGTCCCAGGAAGAAATGCCCCTCCTCCTGCCATACCTACAATTGCAGAAAATAATGCATCAAGCTGATATCCTTCAACTCAAACTCTAAAGCAAGATCTCTCTTATAGCCCTAAATGAGTCTCTCTGCACCAGTGATGATCAAGTCATCAACATACAACACCAGAATGAGAGGCTCTTCACCCACCACAATTAAGTGTAGGTTCAGATCAACCTCACTCTTTGTGTAACCCAATTGTTGCAAGTATGTATCAATTCTCGAGTACCAACCTCTGGGAGCTTGCTTTAGGCCATAGAGTGCCTTTTTCAATTTGCATACATGGGACTCTTTCCCATGCACCTCAAAGCCCTGCGACTGCTCAATATAAACCTCCTCCTAAATGAAGCCATTGAGAAATGCGGTCTTCACATCCATCTGGTGGATCTTCCGACCCATCTATGCTGCAATCGATATAATGGAGAGAATAGATGTATACCGAGCTACGGGAGCGAAGGTCTCCTCATAGTCAACTCCCTCTACCTGTGACAACCCTCTCGCCACAAATCGAGCCTTGAACTTCTCGATGCTGCCATCTGCAACATGCTTTATCTTGTAGAGCCATATGGAAGTAACAACTGATTTACCTTCAGGCCTCGGCACTAACTCCTAAACATCGTTCTTCATAATAGAAGAATACTTCTCCATCATGGCCTCTCTCCAGACCTACTGGCTGGCTGCATCCTCATAACTAGAAGGCTTGGAGTCAACAATGCTTGTTACCAATGCCATGTAACTACAGAACCGCTTAGGTGGTTTACTCTCTCTAACCTATTTCTTTGGCCCAACAACTGATGTGGCCTCGCACAAGGTATCTTGAAGCCACTTGGGCTTCCTCGTCCCTAAGCATACTTCTCCCACCGGAGTGAAAGAATCCTCATCATCATCAGAAGCTTGAAATCTTGAAGGCCTGTCAACTGACCTCATGCTTGAATGTGTGCCTGTAGATGCTGAAGTACCGTGTGAACTATCCATTAGTGGACTACCCTATGAACTACTCTGCAAATTGCCTTGCAAGCTGCCTGAGGAACCATGCACCCGACTCTGAGAGCCACTGTTCACTGATGGACCTGACACCGTAATTGATGTACCTCCTGATCTTTGACCACTGGATCCCTGTGACTGACTCAACTGCTCCTAAGGGTCTGGTGACTCGGATAGTCTAACTCCCATGACCTCCTGAAAGCTCTCTCCTCCTTGAACTTCACATCCCGCTTGACAACCACTTTCCTCTTCGCAGGAATATAAATCCGATAAGCTTTCGAGGTCTCGCTATAACCTGCAAAGATGCCCTTGTCTGTAGTGGGCTCGAGCTTGGTCCTATTCTCCTTGGGGACATAAGAATATATGAGGCACCCAAAGATACGAAAGTGCCCAACATCAGGCTTCTTCCTAGAAAAAGCCTCCTCTGGAGTCACATTCCCCAAGGCACGATGTTGACTCCTGTTCTGCAAGTACACAACAGTGTTGCAGGCCTCTGCCCACAAAAATAAAGGTAACCCCTGATCATGAAGCATGGCTTTAGCAACCCTTGCAATGGATCTGTTCTTCCTTTCTGCAACCCCATTCTGTTGGGGGTTGTAAGGAACTGTGAACTCCATTCTAATGCCTGTCTCAGCACAAAAATCAACAAACTCACCAAGGGTATACTCCCCTCCATTGTTCGACCTGAGGACCTTGATCTTCCTACCTGTTTGGGTCTCCATAAGAGCTTTGAACTCTTGAAACTGCTTGAAGACCTCACTCTTGGTCTTCAAGAAATAATTCCAGGTCTTCCTGGAGTGGTCATCAATGAATAAAGCATAGTACTCATAGCCATTCAATGATACATGAGACATCTGACCACTCACATTGGTATGTATCAAGTCAAGGATCCCGGTTGCTTTGCTGTCACTGCTAGGAAAAGGGGATTTGGAAAACTTCCCCATAGCACATCCTCTACATACATCAAGGTGATCAAAACTGAAACCTGGCACACCGGTGCTGATCTCCTGCAATGTACTCAAGGCCCCATGATACATGTGCCCCATCCTGTAGTGCCAAATCTCACACAACTCTGAACTGCTAGATCTGTTGTCGGTTCTGTGTTGGGTGCTGCTAATCAATGCCATCAGGGGCTGGAATGAGAACTTGTACACCTTGGCATGGCGCACAACAATCTCTCTAGCTGAAGAAGCTGGAGTTTCCCTAGGATAAATAAGCACCTGCCCTCTTCAAGTGCTGAGACGGATATTAGGTTCTTCTTCATTCCAGGCACATATAAAACATCTGATACTTTCAAGGGAGGATTGGGTCGTCTATCAAATGTCAATGTCCCCATACCGACTGCTCTAACAATGTTGTCATCACCAAGTACTACCTCCATATCAATATCACCCTCTGAAAGCTCTGAGAAGTACTCTCTGACTCCTATCATGTGGCGGGAAGCGCCACTGTCAACATACCAAATGCTAGAAGATGCTTCGCTAGTAGCGGGGAATGCACACTCCCTCTGAACCTGTATGGGAGGTGGTCCTGCACTAGTGGCCTCACAATCTATGAACCCAAACTCCCGATCAAATCTCTTGAGAAGCACTCTATCTCAGTAGAAGCTGCCATGGGTTTTTCTTTCCCTGTCTTGTTCTTCTTCTCTAGGCACACAATAACATAGTGTCCCAACTTTTGACAATTCCAACATTTGACTTTGGAATAGTCCTTCTCCTTGCCTTTACCTTTGCTTTTGCCTCCACTGTTGGAAGCTTACTTCTTTGCTCTGCCCTTCTTGCCTCTTGCTAACAATGCCACATTGTCATCCTCCTCCACCTGTTTGGCTACCCCAAGATGGTTCTTTCTAATCTCATTCTGAATGCAATCATCTCACAACCTCTCCCAATCGGGAAGGTTTTCCCGTGCAACAATGCCATCCACAAAATTCTCCCAAGTCTTGAGAAGACCATTCAAAGCAATTCTCACCAACTCATAGTGGGTGCAATGATCTCACCTACGATTGCCAACTCGTCTCTCATTGAAGTGATCTTTGTGAGGTATGCTGTAGCTCTGTCAGTCTTAACCATTTTAATGGCCTTCAGTTTCTCTTCTGGGACCATTTTTCTGTTTTCATTTGAGCTTTGGTAAACACTGTTCAAGGCTGTCCATATCTCATGTGCATAAGTCTTTTCTCTCACATGAGGAATGACATGATCTTTGATTCCTTCCAGAATCAATCTTTTTGCCTTAGCATTCTTTTTGTTAAACTTTGCCAACTGTACAGGGTCAGCGAGTACTACTATTGGGTTCTGTGTGGTATTTACCATAATGCCCCAGACTTCTGCTTCCTCAAAAATGCTCTGGATTCTCTCCTTTCATGCACTGTAGTTGTTTTGCCCATCCAACTTGTCTTCAACTTTCAAACCCAAAGACATGTTTCACTGTCCTACCAAACTGAAAATTTCAAATTTGTGGTAAATGTTTTTGTTTTCTGTGTAAAAATCAACTTGCTGTAATTTTCACTTTGTTGTCCGAAACTGCACTTTGCAGCCAACCAAGCTCCGATACCATGAAGAAATTTCAACCCCCACTCCGATTATCAGTTTTCCTTATCACTCCATGCATTTACTTTTAAATCCAAGCATGATAAAAATTCTAAAATATGAAAAGGATAACATTTTTCTGAAAACACAAATTTAGAGATTTCACAACTGTTGAAATTGCATAAATAAAATACAGCAAAATTGTGACAGCCATGCACAGGCAATGATTTTTGGTCAATGTGACCATGGAAAAACCCCCTACAACTCTTGGGGAAAACCAGTTTGAGAGCTCTTCTTTATTTCTGAAAAATGCTTTTACAGAGAAATTAAAATACACACTAAAAAATTCCAGCAACCGCAAATTACAACTTATCTGGATTTTCGTGCGTGAACTCCACCTCGAAAATCATGCTAATCAGCAAACAACCAAAACAAAAATTTTTACAACAATAAAACAACATTAAATGCTGTATGGCCAGCCTTGAAAAATGTGCCCAAAACTCGCTGTCCCTTTCTTCGATTTCTGTGCCTTTCTCCTGCTGTACGATTTTTCCTTGGGATGCGTGCCAATAAATGCTACTTCCCAGATTTGCTGAAATGTCTTCTTGCTGCTCTCCTTCGCTTCCTCACTGCTCAGAAATTTTCTCCTTGCTCTCTTTTCTCTCTCTCAAATGCTCATGAAAGAATGAATGATCTTTTCCTCTTTTCTTCTCCATTTTTTCTCTAAATGACCGTTTGGGTTACCCTAAGATCTAATGGCTGAGATTCATTTAGATTTAGGGATGAGAATAAATGTGCATTTAATTCTCACTTTCTATTTTTTAACTCACCCACTTAAATAAAGACCTACTTAACCTTTTATTTCCATAGTCACTTTTTCACTTTCTAATTCTTCATTGAGTTTAATAAAGTCACCTTTAAATTAGAATGTAACTTTATCACTTAGAAAGTCACTTTTAAATTAGAATGTAACTTTACTACTTATAAAATCACTTTTAAATTAAATTGACTTTACCACTTATAAAGTCACTTTAGGAGAAAAGTACAAATAAATTTGGACACTTTTCCCTAGGCCAAAGATCAAAGCCTTAGGGAACCACATGTCCTTTGGTACCCAAATTTTAACATTTTGAACATAAATAATCCTCAGAAAGGGTTTCGTCCAATTTGGATATCTCAGAGATTTCAACCTCAAATCTTAGGAATAATGTTTCCTTGCTTAAGGTAGTTCTCGACCTGCCACAAGCATCTGTTTTGCTTTAGATCTTCCACCACAACCCTGCTGCTCCTTAGATAATTAAATTCCTCATGCCAGAACAAAAAGACGTGCCAAATCCACAGATCAATCTAGAGTTATTCCCAACATCTTGTGCTAGAACAAGAGAACGGTGATTAGGTAGGGTGGGATCACCCCCACCAAAACTAGTCCAAAGAGAGAATGAGATCCTAAACCTTCAAAGCCTTAGGCTCAACAAAACAAAGATAAAGAAATCCAATCCAAGTCATGCCTCAAGTGCTTCCAAGCCTCTTGTATTTATAGATTTCCATGAGAGGGGTTTCTCTTTAATTAATTGTGTGATGTTCACACAAAGTCCCAACTTTGGGCATTTTGCCCCAGTTGTTGCAAAACTTGCCCAATATTGGGTATTTTGTGGTTTTCCCCTTTATCAAAAACTATAGACTACGAGGATCGATAGACTACTTCATCCCTTGGGTTAATTAATCCCTCCGGGACATTGCAATGCACCCTTCCCAACATTGCTTGTCCCCAAGCAATGATAAATCTGGGTGCAACAAGTTTTGTCTTTTTAGAAACTTTTCTTTAGCCATTGTAACTCTCTTCCTTTACCACATAATTAATGTGCTAACAATGATTATCATTATGCCATAACCGCTATTTCCACTTGTTGCGTCATTAGTGAAATGTGTGTAGAAGATGCAGTTGTAAATGTTTAGGAATGGTTTGTTGGTGGTGGATCCTTTCTTAAATAGTGAACCTTTTGAAATTCTTTTCACATGCTTTTTATATTTTTCTGCTTGCCCCTTTGAAGGTGTCTTATTCCCAACTTCTTGGTTGCTATCTTTTAAGCGTGGTTGGATATTGAAAATTTCAGCCTTGTGAGTGAAAACATCCTATCACGTAGTAGACATTTAGTGGCAAAAATTCCTCTTGAAATCTTGCAACCTTTTGCCTTTGACAAGAGTGTTTTGGCAGCCTTCATAATGTCTACCTAATTTGGAGGTCGGTTGTAAATCGTCTCATTGTCATGGTTTAATTCCTTTCTTCCTGTAACTACGACCATCCCAAGAAGCAGTTGTGCTATTGTGTACCCTTTTTCACACCCTTTGATGTTTCCCTTGTAATCAGTGCGACCTGTGCCTCTTTTCTTAAACCTTTTGGAGGATCTATTACTCTCCTTCGTGGCCCCTGTTTGCACCAATAGTCTAATCTACACACAATGTTGTATAGTTCCTGGGCTGAGGATGAATACTTCTTGGTTGGTTTGTTATGTGTAGTTCTGACGAGCCTTTCCCTGAGAGTAGATTCAGGAACAAAGTAAACCTCATCATTATAGAAGATAATCTCGTTCTCCACCTTGTACCTATCATCATGAATGAGCTCATCCAATACTTCACAAGCAAATCTATTCTTGGAGTATTCTACTAAGAGACGGGCTCTCCAATCTCTCAAGAATGTGTCATGTTCCACGGTCTTTTCATACCGGACCTCATTAGATTGTGTAGTTCTATAAGCTGGCATGCAAATGACTTTTCCTTGTTTTGGTATGACCTCCATTTGCTGAGTTGTGACAATTCAGGGACCACCATTGGTCATACGTCTCAGAACTACCTTGCTGCCCTTTGGGTATCAGAATTCCATTTCCATCATTTGGTAGTTCCATTAGAATTCTTCCTAGTGAGTACAACCACTAAACTCCTAGCACCATGTTAGTATTTGCTAATTCTATCACGTAAAAATCATCAATGAGCGTATACTTACTAAGAGTGACACTCAATTGTGGAACCACCTAGGTGCATGTCATATGTCATCAATTGCCCTCACTTCGAAGCCCTCAAATTCTTGGATGGGGATGCCTCTCCTTACCACTACGGTTGCATCGATAAAGTTGTATGTTGCTCCACCATCTATCAATGCTATGACATGCTGTCCTTGTATAGCGCCCTTGATTTTGAATGTGTGATATTTAGGTACTCGTGAGAGAGTGGTGATAGTACCTCCTTCAATTCTCGGAAGAGGCTTCCTCACTGCTTCTGGGCGTGGTGCTTCTTCATATATGCTAAGCTCCTTGCTTGGTGGCTGCATTGTATCAATCTCACTGTCGCTCTCGGGGAGTACATCAATGTAGTGAATCTTACCTTTTCCCAAACACCGGTGACTTGGTTCCCATGGCGCTTTGCAAGTGAAACAAAGCTTCTTTCATGTAAGCTCATTCTGAGTCTCTTCATCTAACAGATCCTTCTTGGTTTCGTTGTCCAAAGATATCTTCCTTGTCTTTTGGAATGACTGGTGGCATGGGTGGAGCTTTCACCTTTGGTGCTGCACCTCCAATAGCTTGAGTCTTCTTGATGGCGTCCTATAGGGTTGTGGGGTTGAAAGCCTTAACCCAACCTTGTAGGGGTTTGGCTAATCTTTTTGTGAAGAGCGTGATCAGTGTTTCTTCAGCAATGTCTGTGACCATGACTGCAGTTTGATCGAATTCTGCTATATACTCATGTGATATGGTCTGCTTGAGTTGTGCTAGTGCACTAAAGTGTATATTCAGGTTCTTCCGATCAAATCTATTTATCAACCTTTGCGTAAAGTCTACATAAGAAATGACGTTTACTAAATGGTTGATGCTTTATCATTTTGAATTGCAATCATCCCACAACCTCTCCCAATTGGGAAGGTTTTCCCGTGCAACAATGCCATCCACAAAATTCTCCCAAGTCTTGGGAAGACCATTCAAAGCAATTCTCACCAACTCAGTGGGTGCAATGATCTCACCTATGGCTGCCAACCTGTCTCTCACTGATGTGATCTTTGTGAGGTGTGCTTTAGCACTGTCAGTCTGAGCCATTTTAATGGCCTTCAGTTTCTCTTTTAGGACCATTTTTCTATTTTCATTTGAGTTCTGGTAAAGACTGGTCAAAGTTGTCCATATCTCATGTGCATAAGTCTTTTCTCTCACATGAGGAATGACATGATCTTTGATTCCTTCTAGAATCAATCTTTTTGCCTTAGCATTCTTTTTGTTAAACTCTGCCAATTGTACAGGGTCAGTAGGTACTGCCACTAGGTTCTGTGTGGTATTTACCATAATGCCCCAGACTTCCGCTTCCTCAAAAATGCTCTAGATTCTCTCCTTCCATGCACTGTAGTTGTTTTGCCCATCCAACCTGTCTTCAACTCTCAAACCCAAAGACATGTTTTGCGGCCCTTCCAAACTGAAAATTTCAAATCTATGGTAAAGGTTTCTGTTTTCTGTGTAAAAATCAACTTGCTGTAATTTTCACTTTGCTGTCCCAAACTGCACTTTTTAGCCAACCAAGCTCCAATACCATGAAGAAATTTCAACCCTCACTCCAGTTATCAGTTTTCCTTATCACTCCATGCATTTACTTTTAAATTGGGTAGGGTCGTTGAAGAGTCCACCTCATGGATCATTACCTGGCTACGGGGGCCCACATTATTTAGTAGTAGGATGGATCAATGGTAGTTGATACAGTCAGTACCAGAGTTATAGTTGCAGACTAGTAGGAGTTGGATTCTAAGGAGCGCAATGCAGTGTTAACAACAATGTAGGTGGCTCAATGCAGAGTTGGCAGCAACACAAAGTCTTCAGTGATAGTGCAGATGCTAGTAACAGTCAGAGACTTGGGAGATAGATGCATCATATTGAACACAAATGATTCAATATTTTGGATGTTTCTTAGTTGCAGTTGTAGCAACAACAGATGAGAGGTATTTGTAGCGCAGATGCAGTGTCAGCAACAGTATGGCATTATCAACAGTAGCACATATGCAACATCAAAGTTGTGCAGTAGTTGATGGGTAGCAACAACCTGATATCAACAACATGACAGGAGGTGATACAAAGACAGGGTCATGGCAGGATGTGCAACACTAGAGAGAACACAATCCTCACTAAGAGGGAGTGTTAGTTTATGTCGCATAGGATGTGTTCTAGCCATGTAATTTGGTGGAGAGGCTAGAATGCATGAGATCTCCAAAACCCAAAAATCGTTTATGGAAATTCCACCTAGAGATGACTTAATTAGATTATTAACCTATTTTATAATGTTTCCCAAGTCTAAACTTAGGAAAATTGGTTAATTAATCAAAATTAATTAATTCAAGGTGAGAATAGTCAAGAAACTCGCACGGATTGATTTAGAAATGGTCTGAGCCATTGATTAAGATTTAATCTTGGCCGTTGGAGTCCCAATAAGAAGATATAAGAAGGGATCGATTGGTGATGGAGAATGCCCTTGAGAAGTTTGATTTCCTTGGCAGTTCGATTTCCAGAGAGTAGCAACAGTTGCCAGAAAGCCATATATCAACGTAGAGACAGTGAGGGGCAGGGATAGTGAGGCTGAAGGAAGTTTTCCAGATCTAGCGAGTGCATTTGCAAAGGCTGAAGTTTCTCCAGGAAGCTGCGCAGTCCTAGTGCAGAAGCCTCAAAGGGCAGTTCGATTTGCTAAAGAGGGCAAATGTCTTCAGTTCCAGACGCCAGGAAAAGGTTCTAGAGTGTCGGAGAAGCGTTTTCCTAGTTAACAACAGGTAGGATGGCTTGATTAGTAGACGATTCAGGCAGCACGTGTGGTGGGCAACTTCAGGTTGACGCAGGGCCTGTGCAGACCTAGTTGGACGACTTGCTTTTTAGAGATAGTCTAGTGCCATAATTGCCCGGATTGAGGGTAATTTCCCTCTAGATATTTTTGCCAGTATTTCCTCTGCGGGATAGCCATATTTTGACATCCAGATTATTGTTTTCAGAATTTCTCACTGCTGCACAATAATAAAACCCTCAGCTGCTACACCGATTTTCGCAAGTTGGGTTTTTCCGGGGACATTTATGCAAAAATAATAGTGTCAATTTTATTGTGTGTGTGTGTGCTAGATTTTCTCAGTTCCAATGCTATTTATTTTCAGCATATTTTTATATGTGAAGGTTGCAGTGTGTTTAATTCGGTGTTTCTGTAGCAATAAACTGAATAATTAATTTATCAGTTAGAAGAATTAATACTAGTTTCTGCAATAGGATTTCAGTTTTGGAATTTTCACAATGGAGAAGTCCAATGACAAGTGGAGAAGATGATAATCCCAATGAGGGAAATCAAATCACAAGTGTAGAGCTGCCAAGACAAGTGTGGGATCGAACTGTTGGTATGTGGCATCAATGGATAGTGTATTCCCTTCTCCAACAAATGTGAATTCCTTGAGGCTGACATGTGTGTGATCAAGTGGGTGAGGGGAGGCAAACTCCCATTCAAATCTCCAACAAGAAACCAAGCCAAAACTGAGTTGTGACACCTTGTCATCAAGTGCAAATGAACTCCCAAGAAGACCATGTGTAGCTGCCAACGTATCTCTGCATGTAGGCTTGAGTGAAGAGCAATGTGGACAAATGTGAAATGTCAGTGGAGTGGAGACCAGACTCCACTAATATCTAAATCAAATCCTCAATTGATCCCTTAATACCTATGCTGATCTCTTAAGGAAATTCGGGTTGCCATGTCACCAAATCGATCTCTCAATCTGGCCCACAAACTCGACTTACTCAAGTGCAATAAATCCTGTAATGAATCATGTGCCATATCACCATGTAACTTGTCCTTTGATTCCCTTCTCCAACAAATGCGAGTTCCTTGAGGCTGCCACGTGTGTGATCAAGTGGGTGAGGGGAGGCAAACTCCCATATAAATCTCCAACAAGAAATCAAGCCAAAACCGAGTTGTGACACCTTACCATCAAGTGCCAATGAACTCCTAAGAAGATCACGTGTAGCTGACAACGTATCTCTGCATGTAGGCTTAAGTCAAGAGCAATGTGTACAAGTGTGAAATGTTGGTGGAGTGGAGACAAGACTCCACTAATATCTCAATCAAATACTCAATTGATCCCTTAATACCTATGTTGATCTCATAAGGAAATTCACGCTGCCATGTCACCAAATTGATCTCTCTATTTGGCCCACAAACTTGACTTCCTCAAGTGCATTAACTCCTGCAATGAATCATTTGCCATATCACCATGTAACTTGTCCTTTGATTGATCTTTGACTTGATTTGATTTTCGAACTCATTTCCACTTCCTTTGTCATGTGGAAATATTTATTATTTTCTCCACTTATTATTTTTTTGGCAATTTGTTTCCAATTTTCCCACTAGACTTGGGAGAAGTGGGTTTTGAGGGGTTAGAAGTGAGTTTTTACCGCACAAAGTGTGTTCTAGAAGATTCTTTAGGTGGAGAGGATGAATTTTGAGTACTCATACACCCTCATAATCTTCTAGCATCTCTTTATTACATTTTACATAAAAAATAATTAAAAAATCCTGTCTCGCGGGTAATTTTTAATTATTAAAACTTCCTATCTTGACTTAGTCAAACTCCATGAGATTTCAGAGATGACCTAGCATGGTAATACACATTGACCATAGACATTAAGATGGCTGAGGGGCTCAATCTTCAAGGCGTCAGACCAGCTTTGGGGGTATGCGTGAGTGAAAAAAACTCAGCTAATTATTTGCCGCTAAAAAATGGGAATAATTAGCCAAGTGAGAAAAACATTCTATTGTGTACTCACTTGCTGATCAAGTACCAAGTCTGTTAGGCCTGTTACATAGCTTTATTCATCATGCTAGCGACATTTTACAATTCCCTGCATGGTTGCGGAATTTGAGGACTAAAGAAGAAAGAGGAGAGAGAACGGTTGAAATGCCCTGCTGACTTCTGAACTTCTGAAAATTTTTGATGTACATTCTGTCTCATGGGCTATGGAGTCTTCATATCCGCTAAGTGCAACTCAACAATCAACATGTCCTTGCACCCAAATATTAGTCCCCCTTGTGTTTGGCCTAACCAACACTTGGGGGGGTGGCGTTAGGAGAAAAGCACACAGATCTAGAGGTACGAATGGGTATATACTTGCATTGGACAAGTTGGTCCCTGATGAATAGGTATGTGCTCAAGCACAAAGTTAGTTGAGCAAGTACATCAGTGAACATGCAGTCTTTTCTAACTTGCACGCAACTAAAGATTGAGATAGGTTGAATCCTATTGAATGGTGGAACACGTATAGCTCGTCTACTACACATCTTGCATAAATTGCTGGTGAGTGTAGTGCTTTCACAGGTTGTTGACCCTTCCTTGCAAAGAGGTGTTGGAGCACCTATAGCTTCATTCACAACATGAAGAGAAATAACTAGAATATAGATTGGGCGGAAAGCTTGGTGTATGTGCACTGCAACTTGATGTTCTATTATTTTTGAGGCAATGAAGAATGATAGAATATATGTGACTTGGCACAACAATCTAGAGGAGGTCAATCTGTGGGATGGAGACATAGTTTTAGAGTGCTTGGATGTTTAACTTTTGGGTAATTATAATGGTTATCATATTCTTGGAGCAAACATGCCATCTCCGTCCACTAGCAGGCTTCTAGATGCAAGAGATTTTCCTTTAGCTTCACAATGTCCAACATCACATTGGGCTGGTGGTCATGTTCCACAAAATTCTGCCTACTCTTGCTCTTCTTCTTCATAGATAGTGGGAAAAGAAACTAGGAGTTTCTCATGGAAAGAGAAAAGCTTAGTAGATACTAGGTCTCTTTTTCTTTTCCTTGTTTAGTAGTACTCTCTAGAACTTAGTACTTTGTTGTTTATATGGCCTATTTTGTAAACATTACATGACAGTTTAAGTTTGAACTTTGAACCTACTTTGAACTGTTCAGTAAATCTTACAACACTTTGGTAATGAATATGATGCTTTGTTTCATTTTGTTGATGACAAATTTTAGATGTTGAAACTTGAAGGTTGATGTTGTGGTTGAGGATTGAACATCCGATGACAATGTTGTAAGTGCTAGATGATTGATATTGTATGTGTGCTAAAATGTTGATGCTTTATAATCATTGTTAATCCATTGGTTAAATCTATGTTTTATGCAGTTGATTTGACATTATGCATGTTGTTTTTGAATATATATGCATCAAAATATACTAAAGTATCTAATATATAAACACTCCCACAACACTCTGCCCGTGGAATCTTTTTAAAAATTGTGCTTCCTATTTCTGCTCCCTGCTTTCAACAGCCTTGCTTGTGAGAGCTGGTTTGGAAGAAAAGAAAAAATGTGAAGTATTGCACCCTAACATTTGAATATTTGAAGTTCTATATTTTGTGTGTAATTGCTTACTGAGATTCTATAGATGATGGGATTTCCTCTATCAGATTATGATGTTATGATCTTTGTTCTCCGTGATCTATAAATTGTGTATGTGATTTCTGCAAGTTAAGTAGCACGCCTAAAAAATGGAATTGTGTTTGCATGGTTCACACAACTCAAGTGATTTATTTTTTGGTTTATGTATGCATGAAATGAATCTTAGTCTAGTGAGCTTGTCATACCTTTTTTTAACAATAGAAAAAAAAAGAATTATAACAAAATTTTTATGTATCAAATAACTTGTCTTAGCTATCTTTTGAATTGTGCATTTTGTAGATATGTCTGAGAAACCATGCTGCTCTGTTCAGCTTATTGATGGACAAGGTGTCTTCAAGGAAGCTGAGCTTAATATTTTCATGAAGGATGTGGAGCTGTTAGGATGTGGCCTTTCATATGCTGTTGTTTCCATCATGGGTCCTCAGAGCAGTGGTATGTTTTGAGGGTTTGCCAATCATCCTTTTTTTGTGGGATAAAAACAGAGTTGTATATATATTTTCCTGTAAGCCACTCTGATTTTAGAATAATATAATGGAATTGGTCTACCTATGACTTTCATCTGCAGGATGATAGTTTATATATTCAGTATTGAATCTTGATACACTTTGAAAAGATATTGATAGTTTATATATGAAGTATTGATACAGAATGTTGTTTGTTAAGATAGTCTTTGTTATTTTCTTGTTCTAATCTTTAGGTGTTGTATTAATTTATGGGCTCCTTTCATAGCAGCGTTCCCACTAGGAAATTGATTCAGATATTTTCTCCAGATTTTTGTTGTTTGGAAATTTTGTACAAGTAGTTCTAGTTTCATGGTGAAACTTTTTCATAAGTCCTTTCACTTCAAAGTCTCCTTTTTCAAGATGGTGCTTGGTGGTTCAAATGATTCTTGGATTGTTTTAATCATTCTTGGTTCTCTTTCTTTCTTTTTCATTTTCTTTGCTTCTCCCATAAACCCGAGTTTAAATTGCAATACATCAACTGCAGTTCAGATCTTTGTTCCCACTTCCAAACCAGACCAGAAAAGGCAACATGTCTGATTGAGCCCAACAGTGAGCGCTTCTGTTGTACTTTTTTGGAGAATGTTGAAGGACTTTTAGCAGCTATTTGAATTGCTGGTTCATCTAAGCGTAGACCAGGAAGGCTGAAAGATTATATTACACAAGGCTAAATGACCAAGAAGTGTAGCCTTCCCATGACAAGGGGGTAGAAAAGCAATCAAGAAAAATGGCAGTAGATGTCCTTCCATAAGGAACTCGCATGGTCACAGTACTAGAAAATATGTATCATGTTTTCCATTCTTCCACAGTTTACACAAAACCATCTGTACGTTATCTCTTGGCTAATCTATGCTTATGGGTAAAGCATGATGAGCAATGAACTGTGCAGCTACACTGGTCTAAAGGCAGTGGGATCAAGGTGATCTCATTATAACATCATTTCTATTAAGCTACTTTTCTTTTAAATCATTCATTATTTATTCTTGTTCACTCTTCAGAAATTGAGGTTCTTTGTCCGATCCATCCATATAGTGCATGGGTATTGTGAAATTTCACTTCATGACATCAGATTTGCACTCACAGAACTTCAGTGCTACAGCTGAATCTTAAATCTTTTGAAACATCTGACAGAATTTCAGATCTGCAAACACCATAATGCTGTAGGCAAAATTCAATAGTATAGACACCACATACCAACAGGTTAGATCATTTTAGCAGGAAAAAATGAAGAGAGTTGTGACAGCCCTTTTTGGTTGCCCCCTTATGTGAATATTGTCACGTGTAATTATAATTAATTGTGATAATATGAAAATGATTGGATGAGAAAGAGGACAAAGATTCAAAGCTTTGGGAGGAGAAGCTGCTGGGAATGGCTTGGGGAGGTAGCCAAGATTTAAAGTTTAAATGCTGCAATTGACCCTCAACCACATCCCTGTCGTGCTGCACAAGAAATTACTCTGGTGTATGGGTGCCTGAGAGAAAAAGGATGAGCTAGTCTTGTGGGATGGCAGACATTGGTTAACACATGAAGGAAAATTAGGGAAGGCATGGGGAAAAGCGAGAACGCTCTCGTGAAGAGGGAATTGGGGGCATTCAAGCATTATTCGTAGAGACAAGAAGAGCAAGCACAGGCAGTGAAGAAGCGCATGAAGAAGACTCATGCTCAAAATTGTTATGACAGTGAGAGAATTGCGCAGCAGCGGTGCGTGAAAGCACTGGACGAGACTCTGCATATGCTTAGGCTTGAGAGCCTGTTGGGAAACATTGTAGAAAAGCGAAGTTGTGATATTGAGAAGGTGGGGTGGTATTGGATTCTGTATTCCTGCATAGCAGGTGGAGACACTGGTCACTTTAGGACTTCTCATGGTTTTCACAGGTGGAGACGCTGAGGGTGTGATTTGGATTCTCGTGGAAGCTATTAGGTGGAGGCGTGGTGTGCTATGGATTCCTCTGGTGAAATCGGGTGGAGACAATGGGCCCTGGATTCCTGTAAGTGATTGTTGGGTAGAGACACAGTGTGCTTTGGATTCCTACCGGATTGTATGTGGAGGCATTGTGGACTTTGGATTCCAAGAAGTGACTATTTGTGTGGAGGCATTGTGTGCTTTGGACTCCCATGTGTTGTGAATGATTGTTGTGAATTTCCCTTGAGTGCTTTATTCCTCAGGCTCAGAATCTGGTTCGACAGTGGTTAATTGCAAGAAAGTATTGCAGTGCAATTGATCTATGATTGGGAGGAGAGTTGAAGTCCCTCTCTCAATCGCCAGTCATCTAGCTATTAAGATAAGTTGTTTACCTGTAACTTGTGTATGTTTATGCAATATCAATGATGATTTCTGTTATTCTGTGGTAATGGGTATTTCAACACTATTGTTGAGGAACATATAATTCTTGTGTGTTACAATGTAATGGTTTGTGAATGGTTATTATGGTTGCAAGGGACTTGCAGATCCCTTTGACATTGATATGCTCCCTAATGGCAAGTTATTTATATGTTCATGTTTGATTGTGATATGACCAATAGACTGGCTGTGTGGTTTCCATTTTATGTCATGTGTGAATGACTTACATAGTTGTAACGTAAAGGCTGTTGATGACCTGTGGATAATGCTGTGAATATTTATTTAATAAATCCTGTGGGACTGTCGTGATGGTTTAACTCCATCAGCTGTATGTTATAATGGAGAGATAGTCTCCATGCCTCAGAGACAATGAGCTATGCTGATTAGATGTTGCCTATAGCATGAGAGAGACCATGTGGGTTTCGGTATGTATGGTGGCTGCTGTATCACTTCTGGATGCAGTCTAATACTGCGCTATTGTGTTATATGTGCTGGGAATGGCCATGCAGGCCTGAAGACATCATATTTGGGCTCACTTAGAGGTAGCATGTATTTGAGTTGAACAAGCCATGACAAGTTTCTAAGGGAAGAGCCACGCTCTACAAAGGCGCTAAGTTAAATGGAGTGCGTAACAGGAAAACTCTCGTTATTCACCTTATAATATATATGTCGCGCTGCTCTGGTGAGCCAAGGGTTTGTGGAAGGAAGTGCAAATGATAGAGAGCACAGGATGAGAAACTTCCCGTTAGTTGTCACCAATATTGCCGTTGTGCCGCATAGGTGCGATGAGTAATTTATTTCACGTTGGGAATGTTGGTGTGGTAAACAGAGGACGTGACATAGATTCCTCTATCCATAGACGAGAAACTACTACCTTGCATGGAGGGGTGGGACCCGAGATGTAAGCTAAAGTGGCACCTTCTGGGAATATCACATGATTAGGATGACGTCACGCTAATGTCATTGCAGACCGTGGATCCACGGAGGAGAGTTAGTGTTGTCATTTCGCAAGGGGCTGCGGAAATGACGGGCCCTGCGGAATAAGCAGAAGATGCTTAACGAAGTTTTTCTCTGTTAATGCAAATATTGATGGTGCGTTGTAGAGGCCGGAGTTGTGTGCACTAGAGCGGTAAAGTTACAGATTGATGGAAGGCGTGGGATGAGAATCTTCCCATCACTTGACGTGAACGTTGGTGTCGCGTTGTAGGGCTTTGGAATAGAGTATGCCTAGGAGGTAAAGTGCGAAGGAACTTCAGCGTAATGACGTGGTAGGAACCACATTGGCCACAGGAGATGTGACAGGTCCACAAAGGCACTACTTGGTTGCCATGTGGCAGACCTGTTGATGTGGCAAAGGTGAAGGGGCCCAAATTACAAACAGGCATAACGTTGAATTTGGGAGTCAGATTGAGATAAAGCTTATATTGCCCGAAAGCTCTTGACGAGCTGAATGTGATGATGTGGGTTGAAGTTAAATCCACAAACTTTGGCGAGGGAGAAATTTTGTAACCCCATTTCCATGAGGAGGCAATAGATGTTAGATTGATTGAAAGTAACACCTCCCATTTAGCTGGGATTAGTCTTAGGGGGTGGGAGGGAGCATTATAGAGTGGTGCCAGAGCATGGTTCAACATTGGTCTTGGATGGCCTCAGACATACATAGATTTGGACCTCTGTTATAGAGTATAGTGATTTATAGTGATTGTTTGCAGTTCGCAATGTGTGCTGCTTGTATCATTTTGATTATGAATTGCATACTAACTTGAAATTTGGTGTTTCAGATTCCCTCATAGCCATATGCTTACGACAAATTTGCCAAGGTGATGATGAACATGTTTTATTTGTATTATGGAGTGACTAATAGTTATGTGTGTATGAGAGCACATAAGAAGACACTAGGAATGAGCAACAAAATGGTGTGACACAACCCTAATAAATGCCACAAGTGTTATGAAGAAGAGTCAGTCGGAAACAGAATAGAGGAAGACTCCCTCGACTGGATGGACACCATTAGAAACATAAGGGCTGATTTGAGAAGTTACAAGGATGACAATGAAAGGCTTGTAGTGGCTAAGGAGAAGCAAGCAGAAGTAAATGACATCATATTGTAGAGCTTGTTATATTTGCAAAGGCAGAGGCAACATGATATAGGTGTTAGATACCTAGGAAAGGATAAAAGCAAACAAAGTCCATCAGGACTTGGAAGACATAAATTGAAAACTGATGCTGCAGAATGCAATAGATCCAAGAAAAGACATAAGCAAGCGAGGATAAAATGAGAGGTGAAACTCCACTAAGTACTCTAGAACGAAGGTCAGGTAATCATGAGCAACTATCTAGTGCAAGAATTAAAAGATATCACCAACAGAGAAGGAAAGGAAGGGTCTTCATGCTAGAAGAATTTAAGAAGGAAAAACGTCCCACATTCGGTGGAGAAGTGAAGAAGGATGAAGAAGTAGATTCATGGCTGTCAGGGATGAAGTATTTCAGGGTACATGATTACTTTGAGAACATGAAGGCAAGAGTAGCCATCTTCAGCGTGATGAGCAAGGTTGATATCTGGTGGGAAGATTTGAGGAATGTAAAAGATATTAATTAGAGAGGAGCTGTCTTGGAGGAGATTTCAAAGGTACTATGATTACAAGGCCAAGGAATTCTATGAACACAAACTTGGTTGCTGAGATATTTACTTTACATTAAGAATGAGAATACAAAGATTCAAAGCTATCTTAGTTGCCTCAAACATTCAGGGACAATAGACTTCAATGAGCTTAAAACATTGGAGGATGCCATTAGGAAAATGAAGTATTTTTATGAGCAATTAAAGCACCAACTTGAGTTTAGGATTGATTGGAAAACAAATTGAAAACCCAGTTTTAAAAGGAAAGGACCAAAGTCTGGGAGAGACAATGTGAATTTTGCCACTTCTGCCAAGGATGGGTATCAACAAAAGAATACTATTGCTGAGAAGAATCGATTCACTAAGCCTGTAGAAGCTGAAGCCAAGAGTTTCAGAGGAGGATCTATGTAGTGTTAGACGTGTGGAGGGACCCACCGACAGAGGGATTATCCTAAGCGACAACGAAATGATCCAATAAGCAAGAAGCAGAGGCCGTGAAGGATGTGGCTTAAAGTGTGCCATAGATTTATGCTGCATTGGACAACAAGTAAGCTAATCGCCAAGCATCCGTGATCAAGATGGAAGGTACGATTCATAACTAGCGGTTTCAATTCTTATAGACCTAGGTTCTAATTTCAGTTATGTTAGCTCCAAGATTTCAGAGAGGTGTGCGTTGCAGAGCACCACCCATAACAGGTTGTGGCTAGTCCAATTGGCCATGGGGACTAAGAAATGGGTTGAACATGTGGTGAAATCATGCCCAGTTGAGATAGGCGGCATATCCATGACTGCAAATCTAAATCTCTTACCATTGGGTTCATACGATGTATTAGTCAGTGTGGACTGGTTGGTAGGCCATAGAACCAAAGTTGATTGCTTCAACAAATCAATTGAATGCCTTAGCGACAAAGGGGAAGCGATGACGCTGCAAGGAAAAATGAAGCTAGTGACAGTTCAACAAATCACTTCATTGCAATTGAAGCAACGCAAAAAAAGGGATGTGAACTTTTCGCTCTCTAAGTGACCAATGACTCTGAAGATAGAATCAACAGTTGGGGAGAGCATTCTATCTTGAAACAATTCAATGATGTCCCTGAAGAGATCCCAGGATTGCCACCAAGAAGAAAAATTGACTTCTCAATTGAACTATTGCCAGGATCAACGCCAATGTCAAAGGCTCTATATTGAATGAGTAGGCCAGAGTTGGTAGAGCTGAAATTACAACTGAAAGAAATGTTGGATAAGGGATAGATTAGACCCAGTGCATCACTCCGCGGAGCTGCGGTGTTGTTCATGGAGAAGGATGGCACATTGAGGCTTGTATTGATTACAAAGAGCTTAATAAAGCCACAATCAAGAACAAATATCCTTTGCCAAGGATTTATGATCTGTTTGATCAACTAAGAGGAGCTGCGGTCTTCTCAAAGATCGATTTGAGGTTTGGGTACCATAAGGTACGCATCAAAGATGAAGATATTCATAAAACGACATTTAGAAGTAGGTACATGCACTACAATTCATAGTTGTGCCGTTGGGGCTCACGAACGCCCCAACAACGTCCTTAGTCCATACTTGGACAAGCTCGTGTTGGTCTTCGTAGATGATATACTGGTTTATTCTAGAACCAAGGAGGAGGATGAGGAACATCTAGTAATGGTGTTGCAATCGCTGAGAGGGCACTAGCTTTACGCAAAACTTAGCAAGTGCGGATTCTTCCAGGCCCAAGTTCAGTATTTGGGACACATTGTCTCAAAGGAAGGAGTAGCAGTAGATCCATAAAATATTAAAGACATTACCGAATGGCCTACTCTTGAAAACGTGTTTGAAGTTAGATCTTTCATGGGATTGGTTGGTTATTACTGCATATTAATTTGCAATTTCTCAAGGATTGGACATCCAATCACAACGCTGCAAAGGATGGGAGTAAAACTTCAATGGACACCAGAATGTGAAGCCAACTTTGAGCAACTGAAATATTTGCTCACACATGCATCAATAGTAAGGATAATAGATCCAGAGAAGGACTTTGTGGTGTGCACAAATGCCTGCAAGGAAGGGCTCAGTGGAGACCTCATGTGAGAAGGACAGGTGGTTTGTTGTGAGTCCATAAAGTTGAATGAGCATGAGCAGAATTATGTTACTCATGATTTAGAATTGGCAACAATAGTCCATGCACTGAAAATGTGGAGGTATTATTTCCTTGGAAGAAAATTTGTATTGATGTTAGACCACGGAGGGCTGAGGCACTTGTTCGATCAACCCAAGATAAATGTGAGACAAGCAAAGTGGTTAGCCTTGAATAGCGAGTTTGATTTTGAGATTAAGTACATCAAAGGCAAGGAGAACAAAATAGCTGATGCACTCAACAAAAGGCTACAGGTAGTGCATGTAGCAACTATAAGTTCTTGTGAAGTTGACATACAAGACAAGATTAAAGAGGCAATGCAACAAGATGACTACTATCAAGTCAAAGAATGCTTGTAGCAAGAGCCTAAAGGGGCACTGAGCAAGAACTACTCCCTTACGGAGGATGGACTATTGAAGTTCAAAGGAAGGTGGCATGTACTTTGTATGGGCGACTTGAAGAAGTTCATTTTTGACGAGTTTCATAAAAGACCATATTATGGTCATCCATGTCATAGAAAAATGATAACAACTATGAAAAAGATGTATCGTTGTCCAGGTATTAAAAAGGATGTGGCAGAGTACTTTGCCAAGTGCCTGGAGTGCCAACAAGTAAAGGTGGAATGTAGACACAGTAGGATTGCTACTGCAAATCCTTGTTCCTGAATGAAAGTGGAAAGTCATTTCCATGTATTTCATTATAGGTTGGTAAAGCCACCTAGATAATATGATGCCATAATGGTGATGGTAAACAAGTTGAGCAAAGTAGCTCATTTTGTAGCTATTAAATCCACTGACAAGGCAAGTGACATTGCCTAGATTTTCATAAAGGAAATAGTGAGATTGCATGGTTTACCCAAGAATATCATCTCAAATGGGGATGCTAAGTTCACCTCTAAGTTTTGGAGGGCATTGTTTGCTAGTTTTGGGACAGAACTAACTTTCAACACAACATATCATCCTCAAATGGATGGGAAAATTGAAAGGATAAACAGTGTTGGAAAGACATGCTCATAATGTATGTCATGCATCAACCAAAGAGTTGGGAATAATTTCTACCCTTGGTAGAGTTTGCCTACAACAACAAATACCAAGGGCCATTGAGAAGGAGTCCATTTGAAGCTCTTTATGGTAGAAAGTGCAATACGCCTATCAGTTGGAATGTTCCAGTGGACAGGGTGCACATCAGACTTGATATGCTAAAGGAAATGGAACAAGAAGTAATTGCTATCAGGCAACAATTGAAGATAACTTAACATAGGAAAAAGAGCTAATGGGGAACTCCTTGTTATCAACAGAGAATGCACAAGGAGTTCCAAGTGGGGAAACATGTTTTTCTTTACATCTGACCAAGGAAGAGTTCGCTGAAAATTGGGTCTTGTGCAAAGCTAGCTCGCATATTTTGTGGACCATTTCAGATTATTGAAACAGTGGGGCCAGTGGCCTACAAGTTGGCCTTACCTCCCATAGTGAAAGCACATGATGTTTTCCACATTTCTTTGCTTAAAACGTATGTACATGATGCTAATCATGTTGTTGATTGGTTTGTGATACAGGTGTAATACGGGGGAAACTTCCAGCAAGAGCCAATGTGCATTCTGGATTGGAGGCAAATCTTGCTCCGGAATTGAGCAAGTCAAAGTGTAGTGGAAGCACTTTGGACCAGATGAAGCTACTCGAGAGATGGTTGAGCAAATGAGGGTATCTTATCCATTCTTGTTTGTTGTGTAAGCAAATGTACAGAGAGCTGTTTATCTATAAAGCTCACTGTGAATTTTGTGTTCGGTTATGAGCACGGTTGAATTGTGTTCGTGTATAGAACACTGAAGACAATGTTCCTATAAGGGGGTTGGATTTGTGACAACCCTTTTTTGTTGCTCCCTCATGTAAATATTTTCATTTGTAATTGTAATTAATTGTGATAATATGAAAATAACCGGATTGAGAGAGACAATACAGATTCAAATCTCTGGGAGGAGAAGTTGCTGCGAATGGCTTGGGGAGGTAGCCAATCTTTAAATGCTGCAATGAACCATCACCCACATACTTGTTGTGTTGTACAAGAAATTACTTTGGTGTATGGGTGCTTGAGAGAAAAAGGACCAGTTGGTCTTGCAGGACGACATACGTTGGTCAACATGTGAAGTAAAATCGGGGAAGGAATGGGGAAAAGAGATAACACCCTCACGAAGAAGGCATTGGGGGCATTCAAGCATTATTTGCAGAGATGAGAAGAGAAAACGCGGGCCATTGAAGAAGCAAATGAAGAAGAGTCATGCTCGAGATTGTTATGACGGTGAGAGAACTGCATAGCAGCAGTGCGTGAAAGCACTGGATGAGACTCAATGTATTCTTAAGCTTGAGAGCCAGTTAAGAAACATTGCAGAAAGGAGAAGCTGTGATGTTGAGAAGCTAGGGTGGTAGTGGATTCTGAATTACTGCATAACAGGTGGAGACACTGGTCACTCTAGGACTTCTCTTGGTTTTCAAAGGTGGAGACCTTGAGGGTGTGCTCTGGATTCCCATGGAAGCTATCAGGTTGAGTCGTGGTGTGCTCATTTCCTACCAGATTGCAGATGGAGGCACTATGGGCTCGGGATTCCTGTAGTGAAATCGGGTGGAGACACCGGGCTCTGGATTACTATAAATGATTGTTAGGTGGAGATATTGTGTGCTGTGGATTCTTGCCGGATTGTTTGGGTGGAGGCATTGTGGGCTCTGGATTCCCAAAAGCGGTTGTTTGGGTGGAGGCATTGTGTTGTCTAAATTCCCATGTGTTGTGAATGACTGGTGGGAATTTCCATTGAGTGCTTTATTCCTCAGTCTTTGAATCTAGCTTGGGGGTAGTCAACTGCAAGAAAGGATAAAAGTGTAGCTGACTAATGGGTGGGAGGTGAGTTGAAGTCCCTATCTCAGTCGCCAGTCATCTAGCTATTAAAATGATTTGTTTACATGTAACTTGTGTATGTTTATGCAATATGAATGATGGTTGCTGTTATTATGTGGTAATGGGTATATCAACACAATTGCGGAGGAACATGTAATTCTTGTGTGTTACAATGTGATGGTTTGTGAATGGTTATTATGGTCGTAATGTTGATTTATTAGTACAATAGATACAAGTACTTATTTATGAAACTTGATAATTTCTTCCAATGACGTAGATGATTATTTTCTCTTTCAACATATCATTAAGCAATTATACATTCATAAATTCAACCATAGAAACACTAGAGCAGTAAAGATCACAATGCAAAAAAAGGGACAAGAAGATTTTACTCTGGAAAACCTACAATGGGGGCAAACCCAAGCAACCTTTTGCTTAGAGAATCAATGCAACAATAGATACATCAAAGTCCACTGACCAACAAGATGACCATCCACCAAGAGCCAAGTCAACCCTCCAAGATCCAAGATAAAATATCCTTGAATTTTGTCCACAAAAAGTTTTGCAATTAGATCTGTCACAGGTCTACAGAGTGCCAAAATCCATCCTCTATCTTAGCGTCAAAATTCAGATGATGCCACAAAATCTTGTGCCTTAGAAATTTCCACTATGCCACAGAGAAATATAGCTCAGAAAATCGTCCAGAACTTTGCCTCCTTTGATTGCTAGAGCGAGTGCAAATAGAGCGAATATCCTCTTCCTCATTTCGGCCTAATACTCCTTGTCTTCTTCGCATAGAACAAAGATACGATTGACGATTTGAAGGGTGTCCTTGGAGGAGAGCAAATAGGCTACTTATAGCCTTCCAATCATGTGAATGAGTGTCTCTCATGGATAGGTCGACATGACTCTTGGAGGGCCGAATTGGTCACCTTTGGAGGCAAATGCAAATTTCAAATTTTCAAAATTTCCCGCTTTGATAAGGTCATGAAGAACATGCTTCAAATAATTTTTTCTTTTACAAATAATTTATATTACAATTATAAATGATACATTATGAAGACGGGCCATAGCTACAAAATTCAATACTCCCTCTTAGCTAGAGAGGTATTAATAATGACTATCCAAATGTTCTCTGTATACATGACCTCTCTAAGGAAAGGTACAACTCATCAATAGCATCATCATCTAGGTCAGCAATCTTGACCTACATCAACATCATCATCAATATGTACCACAACTGAGGTTAGCTCTCCTAATCAATGGTACTCACTCAACTAGTCACTATGATCCGATGGGCACCTCACCTCATGGTACTCTGATTAGTTCAGGGTTGCCATCATTCATGGTCAAACCCTAGGGATATACATGTCCCAACTCCAAAGGCCTCACTCTAGGCCATGATGCTAAAAAGGCACCCACTCTATTGAGTATCTGAGACTTAGGGACCATTTCTATCTACAACATTTGTCCCCCATGCTATCTCACCAACAGTTCAGGCCATGCTCCTATTGTCACTAATAGCCTGAGCGTGCCCTTGTTGACATTGCATCGATGCTCCCTTTTAGTAACAAAGGGGTTCTCCAAGTCCAAGCTTGTCCCTGAAGTATGCAAACTTCACCTGGGATAGAGGCTTTGTAAGAATATTGTTGAGTATGTCGTCATTGATGTCAAAGTGTAGGATATCGTCATTGATGTCCTTAGTATGCTGGTATGCATAAATGAGATGATGCATTGATGAAACCCTAGCTCTAGGGTTTGGATCCCTTGGAAGATGTGCATAACTCGCACTTTGACTGCACTTAACATTGGGTTGTGTTATATTCTTTCCATGACTAGTCTACTTAGTTAATCGAGGGGTTAGAGGGGGGGACGAAGCCTCCTTTTCGTTGCGCCAATTGCGCAGCGGGGGGGTCACAAGGGGGGTGGCAACCACCCGTGACCAGGGGTTTGAGGGGGGCAGGTAGCCCCCCTCTAAGGGGTCCAGGGCAGCGCCCCGAGAATTTTTTCTTGGATCCTATATTAGGTTGGGCGAACCTACCTATGGTTTTGTGCATGGTTTTCACACATGGTTTTGGACGCGATGGTTTTCAGTCCATGGTATTGGATGCTTCGGCATGTATATATATATATATTGTAACATTGAGAGGAACGTAATGAAAAATCAAGCTGGTAGTCCCGGTTTTGGGATCCAGGGGAGAATTTCTGTGTATATGTGTTATGTTCTCACATTGTTTATTTTCTGTGTTTTAGAATTCGTATGCAGGTAATTTTTGTATGGGGTTAAAACCTACATTTGGTATCAGAGCTGTTTTGGCTTCAAGGGGATGCCTTTG
>APFE031309392.1:44015-66190 GCA_000404065.3 Pinus taeda | reverse complement strand
TGTGAAGGAAGCAGTGGATTCAGAGGATGAAAACTCTGGAAAGAGGCCATGGTTGATGAAATGGCATCTTTGCACCAAAATGAGCCTTGGGATCTGGTGGAGTTGCCCACTGGAAGGAAACCCATTGGCAGCAAATGGGTGTTCAAGAAGAAGACAAATGCAGAAGGGAAGGTGGAGAAATACAAAGCTCGGTTGGTAGCAAAAGGTTATTCCCAGCTGCCGGGAATTGATTTTTGGTGATATTTTTTCTCCTGTTGCCAAGGTAACTTCTATTAGATTACTTTTATCTGTTGCTACTTCTTTTGATTTTGAGGTAGAACAGATGGATGTGAAGACAACATTTCTTCATGGGGATCTAGAAGAGGAGATTTACATGAAGCAACGTGAAGGCTATGCGATGAAGGGTAAGAAAGAACTGGTATGCAAGTTAAAGAAGTCTTTGTATGGGCTAAAATAGTCACCAAGGATGTGGTATCAGAAATTGGATACATTTATACAGGGACTTGGCTTCACCAGAAGCAAAACAAATCACTGTGTGTATTTTAAATTAATTGGTGACCGTGTTATTTATTTGGTCTTGTATGTGGATGACATGTTGCTGGTTGGAAATGACAGAAATTATCCAGGATTTGAAGACCCAATTGTCCTCCAAATTCGACATGAAAGATCTTGGTGCTGCAAACTATATTTTGGGCATGGAAATTAAAAGAGATTGGGCAAAGAGGAAGCTCTGGTTAAACCAGAGGAAGTATGACGAGACAATATTGCAGAGGTTTAATATGCATGATAGTAAACCAGTGAAGGTTCCTATTCCTGTATGTGTAAAGTTATCTGCTGAATAGTGTCCCAAGACACAAGAAGAGGAAGAGGACATGTCTGCGTTCCATATGCAAGTATAGTCGGTAGCCTGATGTATGCGATGGTCTGTACGAGACCAAACATTGCACATGCAATGGGAGTATTGAGCAGTTTATGTCAAAACCAGGGAAGGAGCATTGGACAACAGTGAAGCGGGTTTTCAGGTATTTGCGTGGCACTAGTGATTATGGTTTGTGCTACCAAGGAAGACCCAAATTGGACAGAGTTTTGGATATTCATGGCTTTGTTGATGCAGACTGGGCTGGAGATCTGGGTCAGAGAAGATCTACAAGTGGGTATGTGTTTAACCTATTTGGAGGTGCAGTTAGTTGGATGAGTAAGAAACAATCTGTAGTGGCACTATCAACTACAGAGACAGAATACATGGCAGCCACTCATGCAAGCAAGGAAGTAGTTTGGTTGCAGAGATTGTGTTCAAGTATGGGGTTAGTATAGGGAGCTTTAAGGATATACTGTGATAGCCAAAGTGCAATTTTCTTGGCAAAGAACTCTGCTTATGACTCAAAGACAAAGCACATTGATGTTCAGTATCACTTTGCGAGGGATATGATAAAAGACAAAAAGGTGTTGCTGGTAAAGGTGGACACTTTGAAGAATACTGTAGATGCATTGACAAAATCTGTGAGCTTTGAGAAGTTCTCTTGGTGTAGAGAAACAATGGGCGTTGCAGGGCTGGATAAATGAGTAAGCTCTCATGTGGTCCCTTGTGGAAAGAAAACAACGAGTGGGAGAATGTTGGGTTGTGTTATATTCTTTCCATGACTAGCCTACGTAGTTAACCGGGGGGTTAGAGGGGAGGTGGAGTCGCCCCTTCATTGCACTGATTGCGCAGCGGGGGGGTCATAGGGGGGGGGGCAGTCCCCTTGTCCAGGGGGTTTGAGGGGGGCGGGTAGCCCCTCTCTATGGGGTCCAGGCAGTGCCCTTGAGAAATTCTTTTTGGACCCTATATTAGGTTGGGCGAACCTACCTATGGTTTTGTGCATGGTTTTCACACATGGTTTTGGACGCGATGGTTTTCGGTCCATGGTATTGGATGCTTCGGCATGTATATATATGTATTGTAACATTGAAAGGAACATAATGAAAAATCAAGCTGGTAGTCCCGGTTTTGGGAACCAGGGGAGAATCTCTGTGTATATGTGTTTTATGTGTTATGTTCTCACATTGTTTATTTTCTGTGTTTTAGAATTCGTATGCAGGTAATTTCTATAGGGAGTTAAAACCTACACTTACTGATCGTGTTCGTCATGATTCTTGGCATGGAACCCCTCCAGGTTGATAGCCTTCGTCACGCCGATTTTGTTGATATGTGGAGTACTTTGTGGGCCCTCACGGTTTGAGAGATATGCCTGCCGGAAGATACAAAGCCCCACCTTGTGGTCAAAGCCCCAAAGGTTGATGATGTGGCAGTTTCTCATTGGCTAGACAAATGGTACATTTCATGAAAAGAACGAAGGTATTAAAAGTCTTTTTCCTTTTAATAACTATGGAAGGTAAAAGAAAGTTTATTAAATTATCATGGCTCAACTAGGAGGTCAATTTATTTCAAATTTTATTGGTCCAAAATTTGGTGGGAGTTTTTATTTAAAATTTAAATTTTAAAAAGGTTCTTCCCTCCAAAATCTTAGGTTGACTCCCTTCCTAGAAGCTTCTATGACCTCTATAAAAGGAAGAGATTCATTACCTCCCTAACATGTGAATTGAACGCTGATCTATAGTCATATCACCTGCGGCCTTAAGGAGTGGTGAAGATATGAGGAGACGATTCTGAAAAGGTTTTGGGTTTGAAAGAAAAGGGTTTCGCTGAAATTGTTTTGCAGGTGGACTTTTGCTTCTGCGGTCTTGCTCTCTGAGCTCTATATCCTCTGCGGTCTTGATCATTGGTGATCTATCTTCTATGCCCTAGTCAAATAGATCACTATATGGGATTTGTTGGTTAAATTTTTGCAGGTTGCTCTAAAAAGTTCACTGTTTTTTGAAAGCCCTACCATATCCATATTTTTGTTAATAAAGCCTTAAAGAACTTGCTAATTTGAGCAATGCGTGTGTATGCTTTTTGAGGCTAATTCCTGAGTCCTGACCATCTCTAAAGAATCAAACTCAGTTTTGTGGAGCAACGAGTTGTTTTAGTGGCACAGTATTTTGGCTCGCTAGTTTTTTTCTGAATTTATGAAGACTTAATCCCAGATCCGAAATTGCAGGAGTCTTAAGTTATTGGATCATTTTGGTGGAAGATGAATGTCGGTCCTCAAGATCAGAATATTTTGCACATTTCGATGTTTTGATACGAATCAAGAGCTGCTCCTTCAGCACATTTAGGACTCGTTGGGCATTCGGTTCTCTTTCATAGGTGCATGGAGTGTTGATCTGAAGTGAAATTTCTCTGTGGCTCTGTGGAGCATTATTTGATCAAGCCTTTTGACAGTAGGATATCGTTTGATTCTTTCTAATTTTGCAAGTGTTCGATGCCTATGTTGAAAAGGCTTCGGTGATATCTTTGTGGCCTAAGAAGAGTTCTGACTAGATGGAATTTCTATTGTGACTTGGGTTATGGTTCAGGCATAGGGACTAGGCCATGATGAGAAAGGATTAATGACTTTTATACCATATTCCTTGCAATTTGGTTTTCGCATTTTTAGAATTTTGTCCCTGCGACTTCCTCAGTGATAAATGTTGTAAGGATTTTGAAACTTATTTTACAGTCCTCGTTGATCAACAATTTCAAGCATTCTTTGTTGCAATTCTAGGCATTCCCTGTGATGAATGCGAGCTGTTGCGGATTGATGAGAAGTTGTTAAGCACCTGTACAAAGTTTTGATGAATATTTGTGGCTCTTTCTGAAGATGTCTTGTTGCCCTAACCTAGAATTGAATGTAAAGCTACAAGTATTGTTTCATTTCTTGTTGATTGGCCTCTGATGTCTGGCAGACTCCTGTGCATACAGTGAGTAAATTCTGAAGCAGAGTCTAATCCATTACTTCTATTGATTTGGCCTAAGAAAATTTTGAAGATTGTAACAGAAGGGTGACATCAGATTGATCAACTTGGAGAAAAGAAACACCTTAATATCTGAGACATCTATTACTTCTTGATGATTTGGTTGGTATGAACCTTGTGTGAAGATTGAGCCCATTGACTGACAGAACTATCCAAGGTTGTGTGAACTGCTGACTTGTGTTCTTTAGCAACAATAATGAATCCTTGTAACTATGGGTACTAGTTGAGGTCTGTGCTATTTTACCACAGTATAAGGGTGCCTACAGTACGAACATACTTTCAAAAGAGCTTGACAACACTTTGTATATTGATGGTCAAGTAGTCAGCGATCCTGAAGACTTAGTTTCATCATCATTGTCCCGTAGCAGTTGGTTAAGAGTAAGGGTAATAACATAACTTTACTCAACAATAGTTAAAGAAGTCTTGGTCATATTTTCTTTACAGTATGTGGTTTTGATTATGATATTAAAGTACTGTGCATTCATCAATTAGGCTGACCGTCTCCATGGTCCTTTCATTCTACAACAGTTAATAGTAAAAGTTATTGTAGAAGTTGATTGACTTTGACATAAGTCTTGATGTATGACCTAGTCATTCCTGTACTATCTTTTGTTGTTGCTACCTTCACAAGGGAATGCAATATGTTGTTGAGTGCTGGATGTTGAGCAAAATCATTGAAACCTACTGAGCTGCTAGGGTTTGGATTGATTGTGACAGTGACTCATGACATTGTGATGCATGGTTGTGTTTCTATGATAATGACTTATGATTCATGACAGTGTAATGCATCATTGTGTTTCTACGACATTGACTAATGATTCATGACAGTGTGATGCATTGTTGTGTTTCTACAACAGTGACTTATGATTCATGGCAGTGGCAATAATGGACAGTGTCAATAGTGGCAGCAGAAGTGATAGTAGCAGCAGTGGCGGTGGACAGTTGGAGCAGTGGCAATGAAGTGTAGCAGCAAGGGAAGCAACTTGTGACAATAATAGATGAGAAACAGATTGTAGTTGGGTCATTGTCCTTGGTACAAGAGACCAAACTAATTTAGGGAGCATTAGCTTCCTTCCAACCCTTTGCTGGTAAAATCCTGGGAGTCTTGTACTTCTTTCCAGTTCATCTGATAAATTTGTATGGAAACCATACATAACAAAGCTTGTTGAGTGAAATTCCTTGTGTACTATTTCATGTTTGTTTTATGCTCTGAATATTTAAAAGGAAGCTACTAACCAATTGTGAAAAATTAAGGAAATATTGATTCACCCCCTCTTAGTATTTCCAACAAATATTAGTTGTCTGCTCATCTGTAGGAATATACTGGAGCCTCACTGTTCCCTTTTGCACCATATCACGAATGTAGTGGTACCTAATATCAATATGCTTCGACTTATCATGAAACATCGGATTTTCTGTCAGCTTCACATAACTTTGATTGTCAAAGAACAACACAGTCGGTTCCAACATCTGGTTGAACGATCAAGAGAGTAGCTTACGAAGCCATACTCCCTCACAACATGCCAGACAAGCTGCAATATACTTTGCCTCTGTTGTACTCAGTGTGACATAGGTCTGCTTTCTGCTCATCCAGCATATCATAGCAGATCCCAAATTAAAGCAAACACCAGATGTACTCTTCATGTCATTTGCACTCCTTGCCCAGTCATAATCCATATATCCCTGCAGCTGTATCTCATCACCCGAAGAATATATCGAACAATAGTCAACAGGACCACCCAAATACCTCAATATATGCTTTGCTGCAATCCAATGCTCATGCCTCTGTTCCATTTGGAACTAGCTCAAGGTGTTCACTGCAAAGCAAAGATTTGGTCTGGTATTAACCAAATACATCAATGATCCAATCAACTTTTGATACATGGATGGATCAACCAGATTAGACTGAGAGTCCTTTAGTTTTTTCTGTTTTGTCACCATAGGAGTTGCCATAGACTTGCATGCCATCATTCCAAACTTCTGAAGGATCTTAATGACATACTTTCCTTGCCCAAGAAGGATTTCACAAGGTTTCTGTTAGACTTCTGTTCCCAAATAGTAATTCTTCAAGCCAAGATCCTTCATGTCAAATTCAGAGGCCAACTCCCTCTTACATTGAACAATAAGATACTCTACACCTGTTAGGAACAAATCATCAACATATTTTAGCAACATCACAGGCTCACCCTTCACAATCTTAATATAAAAGTTTGGATCAACAACACTTTTAGAGAAACTGAGTCTCATCAAATATCCATCAACTCTGGAATATGAAGCTCTTGGTGCTTGCTTGAGTCCATACAAGGCCTTCCTCAGTTTGCACACATGAGATTCTCTAGCATGAACCTCAAAACCTTGAGGTTGCGCTCTGTACACCTCTTCCTTCACATGATTGAGGAAGGTAGTCTTTACATCCATCTAATGTAGCTTCCATCCCATAAACGAAAGAAGAGAAACAAGAGATCTAATCCTGGTGTACCTAGCAACCAATGCAAAGGTCTCATCATAATCTTCTCCCTCTTTCTGCAAGAACCCTCTAGCCATGAATCTTGCCTTGTATTTGTCAATTTTCTTGTCCGCTGCATGCTTGATCTTGTATATCCACTTTGAGGTTACCACGATTTTCCTTTAGGTCTTGGAACAATTTCCCAAACATCGCTCTTTATAATTGATTGGTATTCTAGCATCATTGCTTCTTTCCACACTTGTTGGGTAGTTGCTTCCTCGAAGTTGCAAGGTTCATGTTAGGATATTCCAACACATAGGAAATACTTAAATACAACTTAGTCTAGTGTGTAGTTAGGTAAAGTGTGTTTCTTTAGTATGTACTTCTTGTAACTTACAATCGGACGGTCATGATATGTTCTAGACATGAAGTGATCGAACGGTTCATTCTCTCCTCGGTATTATTGACACTTGATCCGTGGCTTAACACCCGCTTGGTCCATGATCTCTATTTAAAGAGCATGGAGGGTGATTTGTTAGGTGACTGTTCATGAGAGAAGCTTCTGTAAATTTTCTTTCTTTTACATCAATAAATTGCATGAAGTGGCTGCGTTGGCTCATGTCGTGGACTATTTCCCTCTTAGAGGGTTTTAACCACGTCAAGAAATTTGGCGTACTGATCTGTGATCAGTTTGTGAGTGGTGTCCTTTGGTGTTCTATCTAAGGAACTTACCCTATAAATTCCTACATGGTATCAGAGCTATTTGAGGGCCGCATTTGTTGTGATCCAAATCCGAAGCCGGTAAAACTGCATCTGATTGTCGTTTCCTAGATCTACTGTTTTTGACCGCTTTCGGGCAGAGAGAACTGCTCTATTGTGTTAGGAGCATTTGTTCCAGTGAGGAACCCCTTTCATTTCACGCGAAAAGGTTTTCGGGCCCTATCTACGTCATTTTTAAGATCTGGAGGTATACAGTCTTTATTTGCAGTTTTAGTTATTTATCTCTCTGTTTTTTATTACTGGATTTACACCTTTCATTTTTGTGTATGCTCTTTGCCCCGTGACTCTGTGCGATCTGGGCAAACCAGAAACAAAAAGAAAGGATTTTTCTCATGTGTATGCTCTTTTCTGCCGCGCCTTAATGTGCATCCCAGGAAACCAGAAAATTGAGGAAAATACATAGTTTCTGGCCAAATCTAACTTTAAGCCGTAAGGTTTGGATCTCTTCTGCGTGTTCGTTTTGGTTTGTGTGGGTTTTTTTTTTTTTGTTTCGTAGGCAAGAAGGGGTTTTCAAGCAAGCATGCACTCCAAAGCTTCAGTGAGCAAAAAAAAAAACCCTTCCTCTTTTCTAAAAATTACTAACCTTTTAAACTAGCTCACTTGGTCCAAAGTTACTTTATGGGAATAGAGGTCTTGGGTTCAAATCTTTCTTTTCGTTGAGTTACTTTTTCAAAAGCACATGTAACTTATGTTTTAAAGTTACTTTATGTAAAAGTCTTCTCGCCCATTATAAAAAGTGAGTCACTTATAATTCTAAAGTCACTTTTTCTTTTATTTAAGTTACAATTTAGTGGATGTTTCATAAAGTAAACATTGTAAAAGTGACTTTCACTTATTTATATAAGTGGGTCACATAAAGTATTTTTTTTTAAAAGTGAGCTAATTAGATTAAATTTGGAAAGGGGGGGTATTTTTTTAAATATAACATTATCATTCACTTCCCAACATTCACGTAGTTCGTCGACATCTTCAACAACTTTTCTTAAAAAATCCATCACTTCTTCATTGGGAAGCTTTTTTTTTTGAATTGGCTTAATTCTTCGAGATCTTTCCATTGGGACACTTAGTTTTAGGAGCTACAGCTTCAGTTTGATTTAAAATGGAAAGTCCATGCATAGTTATTCTTGACAACACCAACTACTTCCAATGGCTATCCAACATTGTGGATTTACTAGAAAGTTCTTTATAGGATAGCCTCAGGCCAGGAGTCTAAACCTAAAGATGAAGATAAGCAAGCTAGATGGTAAAATAAGCAAGATCAAACACGTGGGTTGATAGGGGTGTCTATTTCTCCAGACCTTATATTCCATATTCCAGAAATTGTTACCCCTGATGACGCAATGAAACAACTCAATAAAGTTTTTGGAATAAAAAATAAAATTAGAGCTCATCAACTCAAAAATCAGTTTGCTTACATTGGACCCCAATAATTTTTCTTCCATCGAAGATTTTTTGTCGAAGTTCAAGACCATTAGACTTCTCTTGGAAGGTGTTAAGGTTAAGAAAGAAGATGGTAGCCTTATCTATTCCATTCTTACTAAGTTAGGACTAACCTACTCTGTGTTTGTTTCCACCTTCCATTCTACTAGAGAAGCCTTTATTTCTCAAGGACAAGACTATAAGTCCCCCTCTTTTGATGCCTTTTGTGATTCTTGAAGGTATTGACTATACTGAAACTTTCTCCCCTGTTGCCAAAATTAACTCTATCCACCTTGTTCTTTCCTTTGCCACCTCTTTGAAATAGGAAGTCCATCAGATTGATGTTAAGTCTGCCTTCTTGCATGGGGATTTGCATGAAGAAATCTATATGGAATAACCTCCTGGCTTTATACAATCAGACTCCAACCTTGTATGTCGGCTTAAGAAATCCCTTTATGGTCTCAAGCAAGCCCCTCGGGCTTGGTATGCCAAAATGGATAGCTTTCTTTTAGATACTAACTTTTCTAGGTGTCATTCTGACAATATTGTCTACACCAAAAAAGTGGGCAAGTCTCTTATCATTCTTATTCTTTATGTTGATGATCTTATCCTTACTGGTAGTGATCCCAACCTTATAAACCATGTGAAATATAACCTTAAAAAGCAGTTTGAAATGATAGACTTAGGACACTTGCATTATTTACTTGGTCCTCAAGTCTTGCAATCCAAAGAAGGTATTTCCCTTTCCCAGTCCAAGTATACCTGTGATCTTTTACACCACTTTCACATGGAAGACTGTAAGCCAACCCCTTCTCCCTTCTAGTTTGGGGCCATACTTTCTGTCACTTGTACTTCCCCTGAAGTTGATGCTACCTTATACTGTCAGCTTCTTGTAAAACTTTTGTATCTGACCCATACTTGTCCTCACCTTTTGCTTTGTTGTTGGCCTTATTGCTTGGTTTATGCAAAACCCATATGAAACTCACTGGAAAGCAGCTAAAAGAATACTTCGTTATGTTCGAGGTACAATTCAATTTGGAATTCATTGTAGTGCAGAAGCATCTCCTCTGTTGGTTGGTTTCACTAATTCTGATTGGGCTGGTGACCCTGATGATCAGAAGTCTACTACAGGTTATGTCTTCACTCTTGGTTCTAGACCTATTACATGGGCTTGCAAGAAGCAAAGTGCCATTTCTCTTTCTTTAGCAGAAATAGAGTATTGTGGCGTCATAGAAGCTAGTAAGGAATCCTTGTGGCTTTGTTAGATCTTGTCAGAGTTTGGTTTCAACAACATCATCCGACTACACTTTGGTGTGATAATCAAAGTGCCATTCAACTATGCAAAGATCCAATCCAACATCAGCGCATCAAACACATTGAACTACACATGCACTTCATCAAAAAGCTCATTCATGATCATGTTCTTGAAGTGCAATATTGTTCAACCAATGATCAAGTTGCAAACATCTTTACAAAGGCTCTCATAGAGGCAAACTTTGCTAAACTTCGATTTATGGTTGGAGTTCAGGAAGTTGTCACTAAGGGGGGATAGGCTCTAATGCCTCCTTCCTTCTCCTATTGTGTCATCTTTGTACATCCTTCAATCCTATCCCAAGTTGTTCTTAAGGGGGGATGTTAGGGTATTCCGACACATAGGAAACAATTAAATACAACTTGGTCTAGTGTATAGTTTGGTAAAATGTGTTTCTTTAGTATGTACATTTTGTAACTTACAATCCGACGGTCACGATATGTTCTAGACATTAAGTGATTCGATGGTTCATTCCCTCCTTTGTATTACTGATGCTTGATCCGTGGCTTAACACTCGATTGGTCCATGATCTCTATTTAAAGAGCATGGAGGGTCATTTGTTAGGTGACCGGTCATGAGAGAAGCTTATGTAAATTTTCTTTCTTTTACATTAATAGATTGCCTGAAGTGGCCGTGTTGACTTAGGGTGTGGACTGTTTCCCTCTTTGAGGGTTTTAATCACGTCAAGAAATTTGGTGTACTTATCTGTGATTTGTTTGTGAGTGGTGTCCTTTGGTGTTTTATCTAAGGAACTTACTCTGTAAATTCCGACAGTTCAGAGTCAATCAACTTAGTCAATAAAGCTACATAATCAAAATACCTCTTAGGTCTCTTAGATTCCTTGAAGGTGCCTCATGGAACTGCATGTCCTTTTGCATCCTGCAAAGTGGATTTGAGCCAAGATGGCCCTTTTCTATTTTCTAGAGCAACCACAGGATCCAATGGTTCACAAGGTCCCTCTGACATTTCTTCATGCTCTGACTACTGTCATATGGCGAGAAGCTCCACTGTCTACATAGACGACTCTAGGAGATGTAACACTAGTGGCAAGACTCACCACTAAGGAAAATTCTGTGTCAAGTCTCGTGGCAAACTCGTCCACCTGGGCTGATGCTGCAACAACCTTCTTCATCCCCTTCTTATTGGGAGAATAAAAGGCATAGTGACCCATCTTTTGACAAGCAAAGCATTTTCACTTTGCTCATGTCCTTCTCTTGTACTCTCTGTTTCCACTTTTGCCACTTGCCCCCCTAGTGGACCCCTTGGGTTTCTTCTTGCCCTTAGCTGCGAGGGCAACATTCTCCTCCTCATCAGCCCCACCTTGCTAGCTGCCACTCTTGGCACTCCTCCTGGTCTCCTCTTGGATGAAATCATCCCACGTCCTCCTCTAATCTAGAAGATGCTCTCTAGCAACAATGCCATCAATAAATCCATCCCATTTCTTGGGAGAACCACTCAATATCGTCTAGACCAACTGGTCATTAGGGATAGCCTCTCCCGCTGTAGGCAAATCATCTCTCACTTGTGTGATCTTGGTAAGGTATGAGGTCACTGTGTCAGTCTTCATCATCTTCGCATTTCTTAGTTTCTCACTTAACACTATCTTCCTATTCTCATTGGTATTTTGGTAAAGTTTTATCATGGAATTCCGCATCTCATAGGCAAACTTCTTCCGTAATACATGAGGTATAAGATGGTCTTTAATTGCATCAAGAAGGATCCTCTTAGCCTTTACATCGTGCTTGTTGAATTTTTCCAACTGAACAAGATTAGTAGGTCGTTGTACTACACTCGCAACAATATCCCACAACTCAAAACTTCTCAAGCAACAAAACTATCGTCTCCTTCCATAGACCCAAATTTTTAGCCCCACTTAACCTATCCTCCACCCTCAAACTAGTAGCCATCTGACCCTCTCAACCAACACAACTTCTTATCACTGAAAATGAATAAAACACTCTCCATCTCAACCACAATACTCTAGGTATATAGGCTGGCCCATGCTTGTTGGTCACACTCTATTAGCTGTAGGTTCACTTGGTGCTCTGATACCATGTAGAAAATTGTGTCATGTAGCCCCCACCTTGTTTCAGTTTGTTTTGCACATCAAGTTTAATGCCCAAACCCCATTTTTCATTGCTGAGATTTAAACTTGAATATAAATTTAATTAAAACACTAGAAGCTACCACTACTTTTTCACATGAGCTGATAAATTTCATAGGCATGCACAAAAAATTAGACATTGATATTTGGTCAATCAGACCCTGGAAAAACCCCGTAGGGAAAACTAGTATGAAGAGGATTTTTATTTGCTTTTCTCAATGAAATTTGCATCATTAATTAGACAACAGGGGTACTTATATCCCTCTTAGAAATTCGGGCCAACTCCTTGAAATTTGAATTGCTATCTAGAAATTTGTGCCACATTCCAGCAATGTATGTCCTTGAAAATCATGCCATTCGTTATCATTTTTGGCCCTTGATTTTTGTGCCATAGTTTGACTTTTTTGCCCTCGATTTTGTGCCTCATACCAGCAAATTTCTCCCTCGAAATCCCTGTGGTTAGAGTAGGAATTTCTCTAAATTTGCATTGTCAGACTCGTCTTCTCAATTTTCGGGCTTGTACTTGCATAAAAAAATGCACCATAGCTGCCTCGGAAAATGTGCTATCAGGATTGCTATACCTCATGTACCTTCTCGGTCTATGTGCTGCCCTTCTAGCCTTGGGATTTGTGCTGCTATACGGTCTCCCCTTGCTGAAAATACTTGCTATCTCAGCCTCCTTTTAGCTTCTCCTCTCCTCTTCTCCAAAAGCTACACATGAAGAATGAGACTTCATTTGCTTCTCGCCCACCACCCACCCCCCCCCTTTTAGTCTCCATAAGGATGAGACGACCTATCTCTAAGATCAAGGGTTGAGATTAGATCTCCGTTTCTCCTGATCAAGGTTGGAGATCTAATCTCACATTGACACCCCCCTCATGTCTCTCCTGTCATTAATGACCCCCTCTAGTTACTTTAATAACTTGTTGTGCAATGTACTTTTTGTGTCATAAAGTCACTTTAATATTATAAAATATAATGTACATTTAGACCCATAAAGTGACTAAACAGTCACATGACTTTAATGATCTCATAAAGTCACACTAAAAAGGTGGGTTCACTTGTACCTTTTTTCAACAATTGTTCTTTGTTCATTTGCTTCATATCGCACACTTAAGCATTAACTCAGTTTAGGATAAATGAAATTGGCCTTGAGTTCTCGACACCATAAAGAATTGTGGCTTTGATGTTGATGCCAAAATGTTGCATCCTCGTAAGGATGTCTTTAAAATGCAATTGGAAATGTTGACGCTCAAGCAAGGCCAAGGAAGCAGAACCATCGTAGAGTTGGGGTTGGAAAATGGGACTCATGGGGAATGGAGGGGCTGTGAGCCAAACGTTTAATTATGTTTATGTTGTGGTAACCTCCACTTTACCCTGAACAAAAAAGAAGTGAAAATACTTTAAACATTTCTTGGAGATGTTGAAAATCATAGCCTTGGTTTTTCTAACGCTGATCGCCATTCACTTAAGATCACAAAAAGTGGTGAGAGTGTCCAATGACCTTTGAAAGCCTTGGGGGAGGGAAAAAATGCCAATTCATCCACAAACAAGTGTACAACAATCAAGATGTGGTGCAATATGCATTTGTCGTACACATGAGCGGCAAGTCACATGGTTTGGGTTTGGCACTGATTAGGTTTGGTTTGAATTCCCCTTTTTATGATGGGGTTCAAATGAGGTTTGCCATTAGGTTCATTTATATACATATTTTTATATTTGTATATAAACTTTAAAATGAAATATAACTTACAAAGGTAATAAGTACTATCAATAAACATAAAAAGTATTATCATGGACTTGTATAGATTACGAGCTTGAGTTGTGACATGAAGTTACGAGTTTGAGTGATGGACGCGGTTAATGGCCATGAGGTTCCTCAAATCCTTTTTTTTAGGTTTGCTAAATTTTGAACCTCAAGGTTGGAGTTCAACGAACCTTGTGACATCGTATGAGTGTTCTCCCTTAGAAATTTCTATAGCTCATTAATATAGATCCTTATTAATACGGCATAAAAGGGGTGGCCCCGTTTGACCCCAATTTTGTCTTGATGAAGTTATGTGTTAAAAGCCCTTCAAAACTATCTAAAATAACAAAAGAGTTTAGAAGGTCGTGTTAGTTTCTGTAGCATTGGATGTGTTCTAGCCACAAAATTTGGTGGAGAGGCTAGACTACATGAGATCTCCAAAACCCAGAATTGTTCATGGAAATTCCACCTAGAGATGACTAAATTAGATTATTAACGATTTTTTTAATATTTCCTAAGTCTAAACTTAGGAAAATTAGTTAAGTCAAGGTGAGAATTCTCTAGAAATTGACACGGATCGAACTAGAAATTATCTAAGCCATCAATTAAGATTTAATGTTGGCTGTTGGATTCTCAACATGAAGATATAAGAAGGGATCAATGTGGTGATGGGGAATACACCAGTGCAGATACTCAGTTGCCCAGGCATTTCGATTTTCTTAGTAGCAGAGAATCAATAGAGAAGATAGAGCTAGAGGGTGAGTAGCAGGTGGTAGAGGAGGTCAATAACATTTCAGGAGAAATTATTCTAGTTCTAGGAGAGGCAATGAGAGGTAGGCCGAAATTCCTAGAGGTTCTGTGAAAGCATTGAACAATGGTTGATGCAGAAGGTTCTACATGTGGCTAGGGAGGCAACTTCGGGGGCAAAAATTAGCTGTGGGGTGAGAGAAAATTCTCACAATAATTTTGCTAGTATTTTTCCTTAGATTAGATTACCAGTAGAGAGCCTAAATTATTGTACTCAGAATTATTGCTGAAGAATAATAATAAAACCCTCATTTGCTGCACCGGTTTTCCTAAGTTGGGTTTTCCGGGGACAATTGTCCAAAAACAACCATGTTAAATTTTATTTGTGTGCTAGAATTTCTTAGTTTCCAGTATTTTATTTTCCGCAGTATTTTTACGGTGAAAGTCGCAGTAGAGAATTTTTCGTTGTTTGTATGTGCAAATAAATTGTTAAATTAAATTAACAATTAGAAGAATAATTTCCAATTACTGCAAGAGATGAAATTTTCACAAGTCGTTGCCTAGCCTTCTCAATAATATAATCAAGTGTGAAAATGTGACCAGGTCTTTTAGCTATTTCAAACCCCTATATGCCCTACCTTCTTGATTTGGCTTCTTTGGAAGTAATCTAATATCCATGTATTTAGAACTGTGTCATAGAATTCAACAAAATTGTGCCCAATCCCCTTTTTCATGGTCCCAATAATTGACAATGTGCACACATGATTATCACTTTTTTAACATGAAATAAATTTATGTTTAACATTGTATTGAGTACCAATTTTCTTTGTTTTTGGCATTTTGGGACTTTGCATTAAAATATGTTCTTGTTGAGTACACTGTCATTGATGTCAATATGAGAGCAGGTGCAGGATAACGAGCAAGTGTAGGATGTCGATTGGGTGCAGGATGGCATAGCGGATGCAGTAGGTGCAGGATGTCATCATTGTTGTCCTCAATATGTTCGTTGTCATGGATGAGAGGAAGCAGTGATGAAACCCTAACTTTAGGGTTTGATTTCATGGTCAGTGAGTTTACCTTAGAGACCCTCGCAATTAGATTCTGTTCGTGATGCTGATTCCGTTGGTATGTGGAGCATCTCGTGGGCCCTCACGGTTTGTGAGAAATGCTCAGTCAAAGTTGAAGCCCCATTTCATGGTCAAAATCCCCAAGGGCTGATGATGTGGTAAATTTTATTTTGGCTTGAAGGATAACAATGTGGCGCCAAGTGTGATGACATGGCAACATATTGGATCAGAAAAGACATATTACTGCTGATGTGGCAGCATTCAATTGACTCAAAGCAAGACTATGAAAACCTATGGTCAAATTTCCTATGTGGCATTTGATTGGCAAATCATGAAGTCAAGAGGCCCTCCTATTAAGTATCAAAATAAAGGTGGCATCTCATTATTTAAATAGGTTGCGGATGTGGCAACACTCATTTGGTGCTGGCAAATGATGTGGCATTGTAGGATTGACTGCCCTAGCAGATTGATGACGTGGCATCTATTGTTGTGGAAGGTCTTAATAATAATACAACTAGTAAGGGTTTTGAATTTAAATTTAAAATTCAAATTTGGAGGTAGCATTTTGGCTCCAATAATTTGAATTTTAAAATCGAATGATCTGTCCAACATAAGACACCTCAGGGATGGCTTTTGGGATCTATGCACGATTTGAGACAAGCACACTGCAATTTATTGCATCAGCAGATCCTAAATAAAAGCTTGTAGTTTTGTTTTGTGATTGAACTAAATTGACAAACAAAGGGTAAAGTCTCTTATTGTGCACAATGGTGATTCAGTTTCTGAAACTGCATATCTTGTCATAAGTATGCACAAGGCATAAAACTATATGTTTGGGATATTACATGCTGGATCTGTTGTCAATAGTTTCACAGAAAGAATTTTTGTGTCATTAACTATGCTGCTGTTGGATGGTTAGAGACTGCATTAATTTAACCTTTTGCAGATGTTACATACATTTTGCAGAACAAATTATTGGTTGTGACACAATGATCTCTTGGAGGCATTGATTGATAAAGACAGAGGATTAAGTGTAGCATTGATTGGATAGAGGTTTGGGTTACTTACATTTTAGCTATAGAATCAAGAAAGATTAGGCAGAGACCTATGTATCTATTTGACAGTAACCCTTGATGTAAATCTGATGACAGTGTTAATGTGATGACTCTGATAGTATGTTACAGATGAAGGATTGTGATCTATGTTACAATAATGATAGCCTTGTATGACATAAACGTTGCGATAGTGGCTTGATGATGTTGTGACGTGTGGACATGACATGAAAGAATACACAGTGATCTTGCGATGACAGAGATTTCATAGATATGTAGCAGAATGACTTCATGTATGGTAGTGTGTGGCAGCATGTGGGACAGTAGTTAGAAGCAGCAAAGACAGCAGCAGACAGTAAGAGCAGTGAAATGTAGCAGAGACAGCGTGGACAACAGACAGAGAGTGTAGCGGCAGAGGCAGCATGGACAGAAGCGGTGGTTGCAGACAATGAGGGCAGAAGCAGAGAGCAGTGTGTTAACAGCAAAGATAACAGTAGTGGCAGTTTTGGTTGCAGCGGTGGGCAGCAGTTGTGGAGCAACAGTGATTGGTTGACTTGTTGGTTGTAAGGGAGGTTGAAGACTCTTGCAGACTTGATCTGTGAACACCTTTAGACTTGGGGAGTTCTATACTTCCTTCCTGCTTGGCTGGTAAATTGTTTATGTAACCATACATAATGCAAAGCTTGTTTGGAAATTTTTTTTTGTGTACTGTCTATTTGATGTGATGAAGTTTCTGTTTATCTTAATGCTCTGAATGTTGAGTTAAATCTAACTAATCAATTGTGAAAAGAAGGAAATACTGATTCACCCCCCTCTCAGTATTTCCAACAGATCTAGTATGAGCAAATACTAGATTTTCATGTATTTGAACAAATACGTGATCCATTGCATTTTTGTTCTTTGGTATTATTTTTGATATGATGGCTTAGAGATGTTGCTATCTTTCGGTTAAGATGATGCGTTGGTGGTTGACAAGCAGGTGTTGGATAAGATCTTGTCATGGTGTTTTGATTGATGATTTGGCTTGATTCAAGTTGTTGGTATCTTGATGATGTAGTGCTGTCTCCTTTTTTGACATTGTTGAGTTGTTTGGACTCTTGGAGTTTCAGGAAGAGTTTTGTTTAAGATTGATGACTTTCGTTCACCCTTGATTATGGTGTGAGAATTCATTACCTTAAGGTCTCCCTAAGGTCCAAGTGTTAATAATTGCTCCTTTATGACGATTAGATTAAAGAGTGGTTTGCTACGGTTTTCGTATTATGATAATGAGGTGTTCACCTTCATTGAGATGAATTGCCCTAGCACTTTGGATGTCATATTACTTATGGTTTGCACCTTTGAATGGTTGACATTACTCTCTTGTGGAGCCCTTGGCATAATTATCCCTTTTTGCATGGCTCTAGACATTTTAGTGGTTATTGTGGTGTGATTGGAGGCTTTTGTATGAGTGCCCTAGATCATATGGGTTATGTTCACACTTGAATGGGCGCTTTCCGATGTAAAACATGAAATTAACTCACCTTGATGCACACATGTTGCTTGAGTAGAGGGGCCATCACCTTAGCCTTGGGCTTCATTGGGTTGATTTGGCCAAACTTAATAGGCTTGAGTCTAGAAGGTTTCATTGGATCTATCCACTTGCAAAGGTTTTGAGGAGCTTTTAACCACCTTGGAGCATATTTTATTATTAATTGGAATAGTTGATCTTGTCAAACTTAATAAGATGAATGCACATTGGATGCGTACTTTTCTTTTTTTGGGAAGTTGTTGAAGGTCTCAAGACCTTTCGCTTATATGCATGTGAAGTGCTCCACCTACTTGACACTTTACACACTTCTCTAGGTTACCCTAGTCTTGTTCACATGGTTTAGGAAAATCAACACATGGGTTTGCAAATCAGTTGATGGTTTTGGCTCATGGTTTGAAGATTATTTATGAAATCAACCACATTGCATTCTTTTCGGATGAGTTGGTTTGGCATATGGAGTATTTAGGAAGATGAACACTTGGGTCTAACCACCATGGTACATTTCTCTATCTGCAACCCTACTCAAGGAATAATATATTACCAGTGTTCCACGGGGATGCACCCACCAGGGTGGGGGACATGCTTCCTCACTCCCCCACGCTCTCGGGATGGGGAAACTCCTGGGGTAACTTTTCCCCACGTCCCCTTTTTTGGGGAAACTTGGGGAAACTCCGCGTCCTCCCGCGTCCCCCCAAATTTTTTTGCCAGTAACAGTTAAAAACATAAAAGTTTACAAAAATTACAAATTTTAATATAATTAAAAAACGAAAATAAAAACTAAAGGATAAATTAAAATTTTAAAACATAATCATTCACTTTTCTCATTCATTTCTCATTAACCCTATGATTTTACCTTGCTTCTTGACATTTTCCTTTTGCTGTCACTCAACATTTTACCTTCTCGCTCGAGATTTTCTTGTTGCTTCCACTCAACATTTTCTATTTGCAGTTTGCTATGATTTAGATTTATCATCGATCGGGGCCCTGAAACATTTGGAGCTACGATTTTCATTTTGTGACTTGGAGCTGCTGGATTGGAGTTGCGATTTCCATTTTGTGACTTGGAGCTGCTCGATTGGAGTTGCGATTTCCATTTTGTGATTCGGAGCCACCGAATTGGAGTTGCGATTTATTATTTAATACTTTTTGAGAAATTTACTAGTCTTTCACTGCTTTCGATGTTTACTTTTAGTTTAGTATTCTATGGCTATTTTAGACTTCAACATAATGTCATTGTGATATGATGAATTTACTTTCAATGTGCATTGTGTAAGTTCCTAAGTTGCACGAAGTGCCGAAACGTTTCGGAGTTTCCGAAACGGGTACAATTAGAAACATCACCTCCAAAAAATGGAAACATCGACCAAAACGTCTTATATGCTAAGAAACCGGATTCGTATAATACCCTGGCCGAATCGCGAATCCAGCGTGTCGGACACGATTTTGTCCTGACACGTGTCATTCTGTTAGGACACGTCGTGTCCGATTTCCCCACTTCGTGTCCTAACGTGCCACGAAAAAAGCGAATCATGTCGGTTTTTATTTGAATGAGTCCTGGTTTTCCGGATTCGTGTCGCGATTTTTTGCTGTTTTTGCCGGATTCGTTTCTGATTTTTGCAGATCCGCGGGGTTAAAAGGCATCGGCTTGATTGTTCTGGGCAACAGTGAAGGGTTTGAGGCTTGAGCTGAGCAGTGGACTCCCGTATTTGCGATTTGTTGGCAACTTGGCTGCGATTTGTTGGCTGTTCGACGGTTCCTGTTAGTGACCAGCGTCGGCCCTCCTCCAGGTATGTTTCACCAAACCCTTCCACTGGCAACCTGCATTCTGTCTATAGCGTGGAGCCGCAAGCTTATTAAACGTTTTAAAAATGCAGCCACGATACGGGTGTTTCACTGTTTAATAACCCGTCAAACCCGGTCTACTGTGGAGGTTGCTCAAGTGATCTTCTTTTTAAATCTTGTCCACATATCCGGTATCCCTAATTTGCAAGTCGGCTCTCAAAACCAACTATCCTAACCCTTTACCTATATAAAATTTAAATACATGTCGTCCGACGTCAACTATTCGATGAAAAAAAAGGGAAAAGAAACATCAGTTCGGCAAAAGATAAGACGCAGTTCACATCTCGACGGTCGTGATTCGATTGAAGCTTTGGACTGTGCTACAAGAACTTGGACCAACGAATTTGCAATGCAATAGTTGAGAGTCGAAACTTTTACAGTCTTGACTCTTGACCATTATTCTTTATTCAGCATGAACTCTAAACTATACTGGACTAAATTGTTGCTGATTTTCTTTCAAAAGAGTGGTCCTAACATCTATAGCCAAAGTTACATTGTAATTTGTATGTACAATATGATCAGTATGGTGCACACTGGACCTAAATTATAGATGACAGTTGCAAGACAAATTGATAGTCTACAGGACAAAAATGCAACCAGCATACCATTCAAAACCATAGGATCTTAGAATAATAATATAATTTGATAAGATACCTCCCATCTTCCAATTAAACACAAGTCTGATAATGTAAACAGTGTTCAAAATTTTAGTATCCAAGCACATGAAAATATTGGAACAATCATTTTGAAATGTTTCCAACAGGATCAAGAGCGAAGACATGAGACCAAGTGATGAGTTATACTTATGATTACTTTGATCTATATATACTTCATTAAACAATTTATCATTTGATTCTTCCAAATTCCTGGCTGTGACATGTGCATATTGTCTGATTCACTGAAAAGGCATATTCCTATTGTTGTGCATCTATTTTCTGGGTTCACATAAGCAGGGAATCGACCAAAAGCTATCCTTTTTTATACTTTGAGCTCTAGAATCATACGCTATGTGCTGAGAAGTCAAATCCAAAAAGTTCTGTCATAGACATCTGTTGCAACTTGCATCATGACAGCAACTAAGATACTGAGACAAAAACTACTACAACAATAAATTAAATGCACAGTTAATGTTAAATGAGCTTATTTATGTACAAAACTTCAATAAATAAATCAACTAATTTCAATTTGTGTCAACTGTCAAGTAAAATCAGTCTTCTGGTGGCACCATGATAATTTCTGGGTGTTTGATCCCATGTCGTCTCTCTTTTGTTTTTTCTAAGAGGAAAAGAGCATAAATGTTAAACAGTGTCTGTACTTTTGATTATACAGATCAGAATTTTGAGTTTATACGCTGATGTACTATGCCCCTATGCACAGTTTACAATTTTTTTACAGCAGTTTGTTCATTTTTAAATTTTTTTTGCATTTTTTAATTTTTGACAGCAGTTTGTTCATTTTTTTTACAGGTAGTCGTTGAGGTAACGTTGTAGTCCGTAACAGTGTTCATGGCTCAATCAAGGGCAGTTGTTAGGGGGCAAAGGAAGGGCAAGAATGTCATGGGTAGAGATGCCCTTCCTCCCCCAATATCATCAGAGTCTGCTGCAAGTAATGTTGAGGGAAGAGGAGTTAAAGACAATGATAAATATCCATTATGGAAATATGTCATAAGAGAGGATGGGCCAAACAACAAGGGAAAGGGAGGAGGCAATGTGCAATGGAAATGCAACTTTTGTAACATTTCTTTCAAAAGCACATATTACCGTGTGAAATCACATTTTTTGGCTATACCTGGTTGTGGGATTGGATCTTGTAGAGCTATTACTTCACAAAAGAGAAAAAAATTGGAAAAGGAGGCCAATGTTGGTATGGAACATGTGGCACTGGCTTCAAAATAAAAAAAACCCAATAATGAAGACCCCCTTCCATTTTTGAGGAAAGGGACCACCAAATTTCCATTTGAGAGTTCTACTTCTGGTGGGGGACAAGCTTTAAAAAGAAGATCACTTGGTCCAATGGACAAGATTTTCGAAAAAGAGAGACGTGAAGAGCTTGATCTCACCATTGCCTTCTTCTTCTATCAAAACTTCATATCATTTAATGTTGCACATTCACCTTTATTTGTTGAGATGTGCCGAGCTCTAACTCAAGGGGCTCCAGCAGGGTATGTGCCTCCTGGGTCAGAGAAGCTGAGAACCACATTGTTGACGAAGGCAAAAAAATAGGTGCAAAAAATGCTTGAGCCTATTATGGCATCA
>APFE031309392.1:7678-43021 GCA_000404065.3 Pinus taeda | reverse complement strand
AATGTGTCCTAACGTGTCCTGTTCCGGGGGGTCAGCGTGTCCGAATCCGACACCACGAATCTCGAATCCTACGTGTCCTGAATCCCCGTGTCAGGTGACTTAGCTTATATGTATATATATACAAAAATAAATCTATAAATAAGTCAATACCACATTATCTTGCAAGAAAAGAGGGAATAAGATCCATAAATGACAATTTAGAAGGAAAACCAAGTCTATATTAACTCCCATAAATGATTACATGATGCTCGAGTTTTCACTGAATTTTGGACTTTCGGGTACGGGTATGGCCCGAAATGTTGGGTTCCTAAATGTTTCGTGCAACATAGGTAATTTCAATTGTCAAATGTTTATTTAATTTAGATGTACCTTGCATAATATTAATGCCCATTGCCAAATGATGAATTTAGATGGAACATTGCGTAATGTCAAATGATGGATTCAATTTAGAAATTTACTTTTAGATTTACAATTTTGATTCATAATAGGCTAATACGAAACGATGATCGTATTTAGATGTACATTTCATAATTATTAAGTTATACTATCTACTAATTTAGTTATTGACATATTGTTGGGATATATTTTTTATTTTTATACATTAAATTTTTAATAATTTTATAATTTTAATGACTATGACGTCCCCCGTTTCCTTGAAATTTCTCTAAATTTTGGGGTTGCTTATGTATGCCCCCCTTGTGCATATCCTCACTCCCGCGTTCTCAATGGAACATTGTATATTATTTTCCTTTAAAAGTGGTTATTCGTGAACATTCCTCAAAGGTTGTTCAAGGATTATTATGTTATTGATTGACTCTCCCCTTTGCACACGTGGAAGGCTATTATACATTGAAGAAAATTTTATTAAGTCGGTGAAGGAGGTGTTCTAGTTTTGACGGGCTTGTTGTCTATTTATTGAGGATGTGTAGCTATTGTATTAGGATCAAAACCTAAAATTCCACACTTGGAAACTTGGTTTCTATTAGCACCCAAACTAGCGGGCCTCATTAATGTCCTCATGAGATGCTAAGGTGGTAGCGCACAGGACAATTGCCCACTGTCACCTCAGCATGAGTCGCTTCTCTTAAGGTCAACTCCTATAAAGCTAAGGGACACTTCCCTACACTAAATACCCTCCAACACAGACTAATAGACTAGTGCTCATTTATATCTCTATGGTGACGGAGTTTTGCAGTTAATTTTTAAGGTATTGCTGATTTGAAAATGAGAAATTCACTGCAGAAAAACACAGACCAACAAGAAAAATAACACTAACTACACGAAACAGGCCTTAAAATAGCACAAAGTTGAGTGTTAGTAGATCTTACCAATTTAGAAATGAATACTTTGCTGTTGGCCTTAGTAAATGGTTATAGATGATCAATCAGTTTGCTGTTCTGCAATTTCAGATCTGTAAAAATGTGTGGTTCATTCTACGGAAGCTCCCCTCGAGAAAGAGGGGGGTAGGCGTGATGTGTGAAGAGGGCTTGTGAGGTGACATTGTCATCCCTCTTGGTTCCTCCAAGATTTCACTTGAGCTTTAGGATTTTATCTCAAGAAGTGAGGGTTTGGGAGATAACATGACCTTTGATGCATATAGTGTGTGCAGGGAGAGACTTCATGCATTCGAAAAGTAATTTCGGGGTTATTCTCTCTCTTAATGGCAGAATTGTATTAGTTAGAATATTTAGCCCCATTGTTTTGACTTTTACAAGATTAAATATATGCGTTTGGATCATCTAAGTTTCCCGTCATGGTTTTTATGTTGGACAATTGTCATGGATTAATCTGTTGTGTTGTCTTAATGAATATTTTCCTCTAGAAAACAGGTTTTGGATTTGTTTGAGCATGTCATTGCTCCAGTTGTATGTGTTTGCATGGGATACTGAGGGATAAACTTCCTCCATTTAGTGGCTAAGTTAGATAGATATATCTGTGGAAGTTTAATAATAGCGCTTTCACCTGTTTTTTTTTCTAGCTATTTTTCAACCATATTTTTGATATTCTCACAGCAATGAAATTGAAACATTTAGAGCACCATAGACATCTTACATGCTGTGCTTTGTATCTTATCTGGGACAGGGAAGAGCACTCTTTTGAATCATCTTTTTCATACGAATTTTAGGGAGATGGATGCCTTTAAGGGGAGGTAAGTTGCATGTTTTTTATGATTTCAAATTTGTATCAATTGCTGTTTATTTATTTTATGCTCCGGATAATCCAAAAGGACTAACAACGTTATCATTTTGCAGGAACCAAACAACTCAAGGTATTTGGCTTTCCAATGCTGTTGGTATTAAGCCTTTCACAGTAGTTATGGACTTGGAGGGTACAGATGGGAGAGAAAGAGAGGTGATTTTCTTTTACTATCAGCTGTACTCTTTCTTCCACTTGCTAACATCTAGTCTCATGTTTCCTCATGTCTATTTTCTGTTTAGTATTATTTTTGAGTTCGCCATGAATGTCATTATTCTTTGTCAATGTTCTGTTATTGTGTTGGTGCTCGTCTACCTTTGTGATTCTTCTAACGAGATCAATGTATTTCAAGCTAAGTTGCAAGATGTGATCCCTTTCCAGATTTCTAGTCCAAGGAAGTATTTAAATGGCCCATACTTGACAAAGCGTTTCTTTAATATAACAAATTTTACCACCATTTTAAGGCTTTCCCGTTTGTTAAATAAATTATAGGAAAGCCGAAAAATGCATTTGGCATGTGGGACCAACAACAAATACCTAATGACAAGAAGATTGATGAATTAAGTCTAAATTCATAGTGAGAACACATTAAATGATTTTTTCACTCAATTGAAAAAAAAAGAATTATTGTGAAACCCTAATAACCTCTAATTTCCTATAATAAATAATTGCCTCTCACTCATTCCTCATACTCTTTTCAATAGAGAGGCTTTCTCATAACAGTAACAAACTCTTTTTCTTGTGTTAAGAAGTGTTCACTCGTTGAGAGCAAGTTTTAGTGCATTACCAACAAAAGATTGCTCTCGGCAGCAAGAATTTGTTTGTGGACTGACTTATCTTTGTGAGCAACTTCCTTTTATGTTTTTTTATTATCAATTGCTTTTCAAGGTGGTTTTTGAATGGCCTTAGACTTGCTGAACCTATTCTCTTTGGAGGTATGCTATAAAAATTGTACAATTGCCTAGTTGGGGTTCATGCAAATGGAAGTGCGAGCTATTGAAAGTCAAGGTTTTTGAAGTTTTCTTATACAAGAGAGAAGGTGTTGGAAAAGTAACTAGGTTCAGTCTTCATATTTATCTTTGTACTCGTATCAAAAGCAAAAGGAAGAAAAAGATTTATATTATTATTATTTCTTTAGTTAAGCATGTTCTTCATGCTTCTAGGTTTTTTATTAAGTGAAAGAATTAAATTTGAGTCAAAGTCCATTTGGACTCTTTGTAAGAAAAAGGAAAAGAATTTTTGTTTAGCCAAAAAGAGTAAAATTGACCTCCATAGGACACAGTTGGGCCTCCAAATGGGCAAGTCGGCCTGATTAACAGATGTGACCCTTCACATTAGCAAAACAACTATATTTTGGCACCTGTTCTCATTCATTTTGGTATGCATTTTTTTCGTTGCTGTCCTGTGAAAAGATATGCGAGCTTTTCTGTAGCAAGTTCTTGGAAGTTCTCAAGGAAGTTCGTTGAAGTTTCTTGTAGCAAGTTCGTGGAAGTTTTGAATGAAGACAGAAGAACATGTGCGAGTTTTCTGTGATTAGAATTCTGTGAAATAATACGAGTTATAGCAGACTTCCTCTATGATGGTATGCGAGCTGTAGTATGTATGATATGTGAGCTATTGGAGGTCTGTAAGATCCATGAAATACAAGCTACAGGAATCACAGAGGATCACTGTGGGACAAGGGATCTTGTGACAGATCAGGCTATCTTATTGAAGATGAATTTTGACAGAGAATGGAGGGCTGATTTGGTGCTTGGAGGAGGTCTTGGTCTTTGGGTCTTGGAGGTCACATTTTGATCTGATTCTATAAGAAGAGGGTTGTTCGGGTTTTTCCCAATTGTGGGGTTTTTCCCTGGCTTGGAGCCTATATGTTGTGTTCTTTATGTCTTTGTGATCTTCATGTTTTGGTAATTGCTTGATGAAGAAGTAAAACTGAGTTATACAAATCCAACAAATATCTCAAGTAACTATCAAGTAAGGAGAATCAATTTTAATCTACAAACACATTGATTTTCCAATAGAAAGGACATATTTTGCATGCAGGGAAATTTGTTGCTAACATTTCTGCACATAAAATTGACCCAAATGTAAGGGAAAGAATATGAGACAGAACATAATGACTCTCAAGGGTTGAAAAATGGGAGTGTTGACCACTGCGTGTCAACTTCCCATTGCAGTATCCCCCCTTTTCTTCGCAAAAGGGATAGTGCTTGATTGACATGTCTGTGCCATTCGACAGTCATCGTCGACTTGATCATATTATGTTGTAAACTCAGTCTGCATGTGTAAATTGTAAATAATCTTAGCAGAGTTGAGTCATGTATGTAAATTGCCTAGGTGGACCTAATTTTCTAGTGATAATCTACATTCCAGAAGGTTTTTTGTCTCACCGATCCATGACCGGCAGAGTTTTCCTTCAGCCTAACTCCAAAGCCATAATGAATTGTCATTAGAATCTTAGAGGAATCCTAGTGTGTTAATCTGCTAGATTATATTTGGTCGCAGAATTGGGTGGTCTATGAGGGTCTATGTCAAATGGGTTTTCCCCCTTGAAATGTAAATTGTAAAAGTCATGATGTAAAGTGTCTTGAGGGTTAGAAAATGTTTTAATCCCCTCATAAGTCCTAAGTCCTAGGTCCTAGGTGATTTTTCCAAAGGCTAAGTTCGAGGATCCATTTAAAATTAAATTGAAAATAAATAATAAATAATAATTATATATAAAATAAAAAATAAAAGATAAAAAAAAAAGCTTAAAAAATAATAAAATAATAATTTTTGAGTAAATAAATGCAGAATTTCAATTTTTAATGCATTAAAAATTCGACGGATGAGATTAAGAGACATCTTGATCCTCATCGACGGTCGAGATCATTTTGACATGGATCACTCGAACTAGTAGTTGGGAAATTTTCCTTTAAATAGGGTGCTAGGGGTCATTTGAGATCATTGAAACAGGGAGTTTTGTGCTGAAGAAAGCTCTTCTGTAAACTTTTTCTGGTGCTAATAAAGAAAGACTTTGGGGTTGAAATCTCACTGGTGTTACTCTCCTGAAGCACTGTGAGCTGTTTTATTTTCTGCATATTTTCATTTTTCAGCGATTAGTAATAGCTTGATGTAGAGTATTGTTGAACACAGGTATCTTGTTCACTTACTAGGGTTTGAATGGTAATAAGATTTCTGAAATAATGGCAGGTATCTCCATTGTATCTGGAATCTAGTATTGTTTTTTCCCTCTTTATTGATGGTTGAAGTGAGCTGTGTAGGAAACCCTTATTGAGAAGATCAGTGGGCGTTTGGGGAAGTTCTCGGCTGAACCAGCCAACACCCGCAAGCATTCTCTTGCAGAGCCCAGCCAGTTTCGATCCTGGGTTTATCATTTAAGTTTGTTTTAACGAATGCAACGAGAGATTCTGAAATATTTCATAGTAAATCTGGAATTTTGATAATATCACTGATGATTATTGATAAATCTGGTTGTTGTAGAGTCACAAAGCTGCAAATATTGTAGCTGGTTTGTAGGGTTTTGATTTATATTATAATATTATATATATATATATATATTTTAGGTGTTTTTCCTTTCCATTTACAGGTTGCAGGGTTTTCTGAAGATTTCCAGGGGTTTGAGCAGCTCCTTGCCATTGCATCTCAGAACAATCTCTTGCAGGGGCATTATTTTTTGCAACCCAGGGTTTTATTTTTTGCAGAAAGATCTTCGAAAAATTGCTACAAGCCCCCTTTTTAGCGAGTTGCCAAACCATGCTTCTCTAAATCACGCAAGCCTGCAAGTGAGCAGTTAGCAGCAAAATCGTTTTCTCTTCCACGCAATCATTACTGCTCATCAAACCTGCATGTTATCTTCTATGTTTGCATTCTCTGTCTCTAAAGCGCATCTCTGCCATCCTCACGCAGTGTTTTTGCCCCACAACCTCCACGTTCCCCTCACTGCCTTTTTTTTTTAAGACTTCACCTAACCCGCAGACAAAATCGATGTTTGTGCGCTCTTCCTCCTCGGCTTCTTCACTACCGGTTGGCCATTTACCCACTGCAAACCTGCTATCGATTCCCGCACAGCTCTCACGCAGTTATAAAATGCGCCTAACCTGCTGCCATAACCACGTTCTCACTCCCGCAACATCATCCTGCATCAGAAACCCGAGTTTCCTTCCTTGATCGACGACTGCTCTTGCACTGCATACAAAACAGTTAAAAAATTTCAATACACGGGCCAGGTATCTGCGTTGTGGTATTGTTACGTGCGTGGAGAGGATAAATTTTTATATGCGTGAGTCTTTTTTTTTAATATGCGTGAGTCTTTCTTTTAGGTTCAACGTAGATACGATTTTAGTTTGAAGTTTGGGTTTCACATAACAGAAAAATAAAAGCAAATGTTTAGATTTTCATTATAATTTAGTTAGGGTTAGGTTTATAAATTTTGATTTAATTCTGTGTATATTAGACTAAGGAATTTTTTTTGCTAGATTTCATTTCACATAGTTTTAGATTTAGTCCTTTTTTACTTTTGATAGAATTATCTTAGTTTAGTTCGATTTCAAAGTTTTAAATTAAAAAAAAAGAAATTTATAAAAAGCTCCTTTTTGTTTTTTTTAATAGATCTTAGTTTAGATTTTGATTTAATTTAGTTTAGATTTTTAGATTTATCTTAATCTTAGAATTCGATTTAAAAAAAAAGGGTTTCTTTTAATTTAGTTTAATTTTAATAATTATTTAGATTTTTAAAAGTTTCATTTGTTTTTTTTTTTTAAAATTTTGTTTTATTTAAAAAATATAAAAATATTTTGAAAACTTTTTGCCAATTTCAGTCTTGGCTCAGGAATTTCTTATGTTTTATCTTTTCTGCTGAAGCTAAAATTTTGATGTGGGAATTAATGTTTAACATGCTTTAATGTTCATCTGAAGATTAACTACATGAATGTGAATCTCTGGTTAGCATTTTGCGTGGTTGTTTAACGCACTTTATCTTTCAAAATTTTAATCGTTGGAGTATCATTAAGCCATTAAGCATTTTCTCGCATTTGATAAAAGTTAATATTTGTTTGGGTTGATTGATGGTAAACGATTGTTAATGAGTTCATATTTTTGCAACATTCGACAAATAATTGTTTAATCATTTCGTAAGGCACTGGTCTATTAACTTAATAATATCAATTTATTGCTTGTTTCCTCGTGTCTCCCAACCCAACTGGTTCCCAGTTGGTCATTCATTATCCCATAGGGTCTACCCCCCTTAGCCGCGGGAGGTAGGCTTAAACGGAGAGATCGACGATCAGGGTGACAGTCCCCAGTCTGAGCAGTGTCGTGACAATCTGTGCGACAACATTTTCTGGTGCCGCTGCCAAGGACAAGGTTTTTCTGTCCTTGGTCCTTTCCTTTCGAGCTTTTCCGTGTTTCACCTCCTGTCCGGGTGGTGACTCCACTTCATATATTATCTACAAGAGTGTATACTAGACATCCAAGCAGTCTGTGCAATCCTGCTCCTGATCCTGAAAGGGCCCTCAGGGTACGATTACACAAACTCTCTTCTCGTACACTTCTTGTTAACCTCGGACAAGAAGCCCTCTCTGATATCCATTTACTTTTTACTAGTCCAGTTGAGCACGACATCATGGACATATTTTCCCCGTGTAACTTTGCCAACATTCAGGGATATCCCAATGATATTCCAAAACATGGAATGGATAAATTGCCTATCTTTCAGGGAGATAACGCAATTAGTGCTAATTCACATCTAAAAGCTTTTAGTTCATGGCTGGGGAAGTACGCAAGGGCCGCTGATTTTAATCATGAAGATGTTAAAATGACCCTTTTTGTTATGACTTTGGAGGGTGATGCTCTAGATTGTTTTACGGAAAAGCCTCAAAATTCATTTGATTCTTACAATCGATTGTTAATGCCTTTAAGGAAAAGTATGGAGATAAGAGAGAAGGAAGACACCTTGTGAAAGCTATCAGCATAATCATAAAGAGAGAGAATGAAACTGCCGAAGAATTTAATAAAAGGTTTAATGATATTATTAAAGAATTACCTCAAGACTATAAACCTACCGACAAATCTCTTCGAGATTTTTACATTGATGCCTTTAGTCCTGAGCCATCTTATGAATTAAGGCGTGCTAGGCTTAATGATTATAGGGATTGCCAAGCCTTAGCTATAGAGCTTAAAAAGGACAAGGCAGCATGTGGGAAGTGTGAGATCCCAGGTTTCGATACGCTGCTACGAAACTAAAAGAACCTAAAGGAAAAGCAGTTCAAGAACCTGAAAGCGAACTTGTTCTCAAATTGCTTCAAAAGATTGAAACCATGGAAATTAATCATACTAAGGAAATAGCCACTTTGCAGAATAGGTTGGTCCAAATGGAAAGAACACAAACGCAAAATTTCCAGCCTCGAAATAATAATAACAGAAATAACAATTGGCAAAAGAAGGGTCAATCTAGTGAGCAGAGACCCCCTAATCCGTTTACTAATTTGGTTGATAATGCTCCTCCTTATTGTCGGGTTTGTGATGCTCTTCATGAAGAAGCCACTTGCCCCATCGTTAGAAGAATCTTGGATAATGGAATGTTTGGGGTAGGTGATCAAATAAATGTAGTAGGTAGCAAGTTTCTTTTGTCTATGGATGATTGGATAGAGGTCAAGGAAAATAGTCGTGATGTTATGAATCCTTCATCAACTTTTAGTATAAATAACCTTGAAAATGAAGATGACATTTTGGCTAGGTTATATGTGAAAAACCCCCTCCTGAACAAAATCATGGAAATTGCTAGAGATAAAGGTTTGACCTATCAGAGAAGGGATAAAGATCAGAGTGGGAATCAAATTCCCCCTCGAACTTTAAACCCTGGTTTAAACTCTGGATTAGACGTCGATTTGGGAAGTTGGTTTAACAATGCAAAAATCTGGGTTCCTGTCTCCGAGATTGCTAAAATCCCTTCCCAAAGAGACAAGTTACTAAAAGCTATTCAAGGTTCTCAAGTAAATACTTCTCAACAGAAGACTCGAGAAGTTGACTATCACCATGCTCCCATATATTTGCAAAGCTTAGATGCTGATAACAAAGATCGCCAACCTTTCTTTATCACCTTGTTAGTTAATGGATATAAATTCAATAATTGCATGTTGATTCTGGTAATGACTAAAAGGGTCATGGAACAACTTAACTTAAGAGTCTCTAGACCCTACTATAACATATGTGCCATGGATTCTAAGAAAATTGAAGTGCATGGTTTGATCAAAGATTTGCAAGTTCATCTATCAGTTTACTCAGACATCATGATTGTTATGGATATTGTTGTGGTGGATGTGCCTGATGCCTGGGGTATGCTTTTATCCAGAAAGTGGGCCTTTGATCTAGGAGGAAGTATTCAAATGACTTGGTCATATGCTATGATTCCTTCTCCTAGGGGTGATGGTTTTGTAAGACTAAATAGAGAGCTCGAAAGAAAATTTCATGTCGAAGATCCTAAGAGACCTCACAACGAGATAATCAAAGAGCAATCTGACATTGGGAACTATGCCATCATGTCTAATTTCATAATTCCTCCCGATGATAAGATTAAGGATCTCAATGATAGAGTTTGGTATATGTACTTCGATGGTGCATCGTCTAGGCATGGTAAAGGTACTAGAATAGTGCTTAAATCTCCCCTTGATCACATTTTCAAGTTTGCCTATCGATTAGAATTTGAAGCAACCAACAATGTCGCTGAATATGAGGCTATATTGTTGGGTCTTGAACTGGCAAAATCTTTGAAGATTAAGTTGCTTAGCATTAAGGGGGATTCTGATTTATTTATCATGCAGCGTAAGAATAAATTCACATGTAAAAATCAAAGATTAAGAAATTATCGAAATGCTGTGTGGGATACTATGGAGCACTTTGATGCCCTTGACCTCGAAGCAATCCCAAGAGAGCAAAATAGTTTGGCAGATGAACTTGCCGTAGCTGCTACTACTTTCCAGTTATTTGATGAGCTAATTAAGGATAAGATCAAATTGGAAGTAATATTTAGACCATTTGTTCCAGATAATTCAGAGCATTGGCAAATCTTTGATGATGAAAAGCAAGTCATTCGTTTTCTTAATAGTTTGGATGAGTTTGAGGATTTTCGGATAGATTCAGAGGAGGATGGATCTTTAAAATCATGAGCATATCATAAATCCTACTCCTAGGAATGTAGTTGCCTTAGAGCAACATTTTGATCGACATGATGCGACGAAGTTGAGAGAAGAAAATAAGATGGACCCAGGTGAATATCTCGAGATAAACATTGGTACTTTTGAAAACCTAAAGATTGTTAAAATCGGTAAAGGTACCAGTGTAGAGGAGAGAAAAAAGTTAACTAATTTACTTCACAAATATCGAGATGTTTTAGCTTTTTCTTATGATGAGTTAAAGGGCTATAGGAAGATGTCATGGAACATACTATCCCCTTAAAAGATGAAAATGCTAAACCCTTTTGCCAGAAACTTAGGCAAATTAATCCTAAATTAGCCCCTTTAGTTTAGAAAGAGCTTGCGAAAATGCTTGCAGCAGGAATTATCACTCAAACCAGACATTCGACATGGTGTTCAAATTTGGTGATTGTTAGGAAAAAGAATGGTACGATAAGGCTTTGTGTCGATTTTAGAAATCTTAATCTAGCATGCAAGAAAGATAATTACCCTTTGCCAAACATGGAAACTTTGTTGCAAAGAATAACCAGTTCTGGAATGATGTCGTTGCTAGATGGTTTTTCTGGGTACAATCAGGTATGGGTTAAAAAGGAAGATCATCATAAAACCACATTCATCACACCATGGGGTACCTTTGAATACATTAGAATGTTGTTTGGATTAACCAATGCTGGGGCCACATTCCAAAGGGCTATGGATTATGCCTTCAAGGGGTTAATTGGGAAATTTATTGAGATTTACCAAGATGATCTTACCGTATTTTCTAAAGATGGTATCAGTCATATAAATCATCTTAGGCAGGTTTTCGATAGATGTAGAGAATACGAGATTTCTTTGAATCCAGCTAACTCTGTTTTTGGAGTAACATAAGGGAAATTACTTGGCCATATCATTTCTAAGGATGGAATCAAGATTGATTCTGAAAGAATTGAAGCAATCCAAAAGATTCCTCTTCCTCATAATATTAAATCCCTTCAGTCTTTTCTTGGAAAGACAAATTTTCTTAGAAGGTTTATTCCAAATTACGCAGAGATAGCTAAGCCTATTCAAAGTCTTCTAAAGAAAGATGCAAAATTTGTTTGGCAAGAAGATGGCAAAAAGGCTTTTCAAGAAATCAAATGTGCTATTGCAGAGCTCCTTTTATAGTCCCGATTATTCAAGGATTTCATGATTTTTTCTTTCGCTTCGAGATGCCATTGCTGGTGTCCTGCTTCAAAAGAAAAGGATGGTCACGAGCAGCCTATTGCTTTCAATGAGTAGAGCACTTCAAAATTCTGAATTGAAGTACAATATACCATGGAAAAGCAGGCTTATGCCTTGGTCAAGTCTCTTAAGCACTTCAAAACTTATGTGGGTTATTCTAAAATCATTGCTTTCGTCCCACATTCTGCTGTTAAAGATATATTAATTCAAACTGATTGCTTAGGGACTTGCGCTAGGTGGGTTACTAAAATACAAGAATATGATTTAGAGATCAGACCCACCAAGCTAGTCAAAGGCCAAGGTTTGGCTCAAATGTTGGCTGAAGGTAACGAAAAGACTCTTGGTTTATTTTGCCTTAGCGATCTATCTTTGCCTGAGTTGCAAAGATTAGGAGAGCATGAGTGGTACAAAGACATAATTTATTACTTGATGAATCTTGCATGTCCTAACCATTTGGTTGCTCATAAGAGAAGGGCTCTTAGACTAAAAGCCACTAAATATTGCCTTATGAAGGATGGCCTTGGATGGAGAAATCCTGAGGGCATAATGCTTAGGTGTGTTAATGACATTGAGTCCAAGAAATTAATCTCTGAGTTTCATTCAGGATTTTGTGGTGGTCATTATGCTGCTAGAACTACCACCCAGAAAATCCTGAGAGTTGGTTATTATTGGCCTTCAATTTTTTCTAATGTGCATAAGTTTGTTAGAAATTGTCAAGCCTGTCAACTATTCATTGGAAACAGAAGCTTGCTGCCCTGCCCCTACAACCTGTCAAAGTAGAGGCACCCTTTCAGCATTGGGGTCTGGACTTCATAGGGAAATTCCATGAAAATTCTAGCAATGGCTAGTCATGGATTTGGACTGCTACGGATTATTTCACTAAATGGGTTGAAGCCATTCCTGCTAAGAATGCCACTGAAAAGGTTATTATGGATTTCATTGAAAATAATATCATTACTAGATTTGGTGTCCCTGCTAAGATCACTACTGACAATGCCAAAGCTTTTAGCCTCAGAGTTTTCATCTTTTTGTTTCAAGTATGGCATTATCTTGTCTCATTCGTCAAATTACTATCCTCGGGGTAATGGTCTGGCTGAATCAAGTAATAAGAATCTCATAACCATTATCAAAAAGATAGTAGGAGATAATAAGAGATCATGGGATAGCAAAATCAAGTATGCTTTATGGGCAGATAGAATCACTAAGAAGAAAGCTACTGGTAAATCTCCCTTTGAATTAGTTTATGGCTTGGATGTAACCTTACCCGTGCACCTGAAATTGCTAGCTTATAAGCTCCTTCATAATTTTTCTACTAATAAAGATGTTCAAAATAGAATAGATCAGATTGTGGAGTTAGATGAAGCTCGTAGGACAACTTTTGATGCTATATGTAAAAATCAATCTAACATTAAGAAAAGCTTTGATAAATTCTCTCGATCAAGATCTTTGCAGGTGGGAGATATGGTACTTCTTTGGGATCGCAAGAATGAAAAACCAGGAAAACATAAGAAATTTGATAGTTTGTAGCTAGGACCGTACATCATTCGAGATATAGCTGGACCAAACTCATTCCACTTGAGCAGATTGGATGGCGAACCACTTGATCTACCTGTGAATGGCCAAATGCTCAAGCTGTTCTTCAAAGATGATATCTGATGCCATAGGGCATCCTTTGTATTGTATTTCTAACCCTACTCCTTGTTATTTCAGCATTTCATTTCTGTCTTAGGATTAGATTTACTTTCCTTGTTAGTAAATGAAGAGCTTCTATCTCTCATGTGCTTAAATGTTATATGATGATTTTTGAATGGACGCTACTTATTTCTGTTGTGTGTTGCGTGGATGCAGATTCTGGATTCTCACATTCCTACAGTGTAGCAATGTGTCCCCAAGTAGAGCCAAATGTTGACCACTGCGTGTAAACTTCCCATAGCAGTACCCCCCCCATTTCTTCGCAAAAGGGATAGTGCTTGATTGATGTGTCCATGCCATTCGACAGTCATCGTCGACTTGATCATATTATGTTGTAAACCCAGTCTGCATGTGTAAATTGTAAATAATCTTAGTAGCACTGAGTCATGTATGTAAATTGCCTAGGTGGACCTAATTTTCTAGTGATAATCTACATTCCGGAAGGTTTTTTGTCTCACCGATCTGTGATCGGCAAAGTTTTCCTTCAACCTAACCCCAAAGCCGGAATGAATTGTCATTAGAATCTTAGAGGAATCCTAGTGTGTTAATCTGCTAGATTATATTTGGTCGCAGAACTGGGTGGTCTATGAGGGTCTATGTCAAATGGGTTTTCCCCCCTTGAAATGTAAATTGTAAAAGTCATGATGTAAAGTGTCTTGAGGTTTAGAAAATGTTTTAATCCCCTCATAAGTCTTAAGTCCTAGGTCCTAGGTGAATTTTCCAAAGGCTAAGTTCGAGGATCCATTTAAAAATTAAAAATTGGAAAAAAAATAATAATATAGTTAAATATATTATATATATATATCTATAATATATATATATTATTATATAAAAATAAAAAACTTGAAAATAAAAAATAATTTTGAGTAAATACAATGCAGAATTTCAATTTAATGCTTTAAAATTCGACGGATGAGATTGAGAGATATCTATCCTCATCGGCGGTCGAGGTCATTTTGACATGGATCACTCGAACTAGCCGTTGGGAATTTTTCCTTTAAATAGGGTGCTAGGGGTCATTTGAGATCATTGAAACAGGGAGTCTTGTGCTGAAGAAAGCTCTTCTGTAAACTTTTTCTGGTGCTAATAAAGAAAGACTTTGGGGTTGAAATCTCGCTGGTGTTACTCCCGAGCTGTTTATTTTCTGCATATTTTCATTCTGTAAACTTTTTCTGGTGCTAATAAAGAAAGACTTTGGGGTTGAAATCTCGTTGGTGTTACTCCCCTGAAGTGCTGTGAGCTGTTTATTTTCTGCATATTTTCATTTTTCAGCCATTAGTAATAGCTTGATGTAGAGTATTGTTGGACATAGGTATCTTGTTCACTTACTAGGGTTTGAATGGTAATAAGATTTCTGAAATAATGGCAAGTATCTCCATTGTATCTGGAATCTAGTATTGTTTTTTCCCTCTTTATTGATGGTTGAAGTGAGCTGTGCAAGAAACCCTTATTGAAAAGATCAGTGGGCATTTGGGGAAGTTCTCGGCTGAACCAACCAACACGCAAACATTCTCCTGTAGAGCCCAACCAGTTTCGATCCTGGGTTTATCATTTAAGTTTTTTTTAACGAATGCAACCAGAGATTATGAAATATTTCATAGTAAATCTGGAATTTTGATAATATCACTGTTGATTATTGATAAATCTGGAATTTTGATAATATCACTGTTGATTATTGATAAATCTGGCTGTTGTAGAGTCACGAAGCTGCAAATATTTTAGCTGGTTTGTAGGGTTTGATTTTATATATATTCTGGGTGTTTTTCCTTTCCATTTACGGTTTGTAGGGTTTTCTAAAGATTTCCAAGGGTTTGAGCAGCGCCTTGCCATTGCATCTCAGAACAATCTCTTGCAGGGGCATTATTTTTTTGCAACCCAGGGTTTTATTTTTTGCTGAAAGATCTTCGAAAAATTGCTACAAGCCCCCTTTTTAGCACTCTGCCAAACCACGCTTCTCTAAATCACGCAAGCCTGCAAGTGAGTAGTCAGCAGCAAAATTGTTTTCTCTTCCACGCAATCATTACCACTCATCAAACCTGCGTGTTATCTTCTATGTTTGCGTTCTATGTCTCTAAAGCGCATCTCTGCCATCCTCACGCAGTGTTTTTGTCCCACAACCTCAACATTCCCCTCACTGCCTTTTTTTTTACGACTTCACCTAACCTGCAGACAAAATCGCTGTTTGTGCGCTCTTCCTCCTCGGCTTCTTCACTACTGGTTGGACATCTACGCACTGCAAACCTGCTATTGATTCCCGCACAACTCTCACACAGTTATAAAATGTGCCTAACCTGCTGCCATAACCACGTTCTCACTCCCGCAACATCATCCTGCATCAGAAACCTGCGTTTCCTTCCTTAACCGACGACTGCACCTGCACTGCATACAAAACAGTTAAAAAATTTCAATACACGGGCCAGTTATCTGCGTTTTGGTATTGTTACGTGCATGGAGAGGATAAATTTTTATATGCGTGAGTCTTTTTTTTTATATGCGTGAGTCTTTCTTTTAGGTTCAACGTAGATACGATTTTAGTTTGAAGTTTGGGTTTCACATAACAGAAAAATAAAAGCGAATGTTTAGATTTTCATTATAATTTAGTTAGGGTTAGGTTTATAAATTTTGATTTAATTTTGTGTATATTAGATTAAGGAAATTTTTTAGTTAGATTTCATTTGACATAGTTTTAGATTTAGTCCTTTTTTACTTTTGATAGAATTATCTTAGTTTAGTTCGATTTCAAAGTTTTAAATAAAAAAAAATTAATTTATAAAAAGCTCCTTTTTGTTTTTTTTTTAATAGATTTTAGTTTTAGATTTAGATTTAATTTAGTTTAGATTTTTAGATTTATCTTAATCTGAGAATTCGATTTAAAAAAAATCATAAAAAATTATAAAAACATAAAAAGTAAAAAAGGGTTTCTTTTAATTTAGTTTTAATTTTAATATTATTTAGATTTTTTATAAGTTTCATTTAGTTTTTTTTTTTTTTTTTTTTTAGTTTTATTTAAAAAATATAAAAATATTTTGAAAACTTTTTGCCAATTTCAGTCTTGGCTCAGGAATTTCTTATGTTCTATCTTTTCTACTAAGGCTAAAATTTCGATGTGGGAGTTGATGTTTAACATGCTTTAATGTTCATCTGAAGATTAACTACATGAATGTGATCTCTGGTTAGCATTTTGCGTGGTTGTTTAATGCACTTTATCTTTCGAAATTTTAATTGCTGGAGTATCAGTAAGCCATTAAGCATTTTCTCGCATTTGATAAAAGTTAATATTTGTTTGGGTTGATTGATGGTAAACGATTGTTAATGAGTTCATATTTCTGCAGCATTCGACAAATAATCGTTTAATCATTTCGTAAGGCACTGGTCTATTAACTTAATAATATCAATTTAGTGCTTGTTTCCTCGTGTCTCCCAACCCAACTGGTCCCCAGTTGGTCATTCATTATCCCATAGGGTCTACCCCCTTAGCCATGGGAGACAGGCTTAAATGGAGAGATCGGGGATCAGGGTGACAGCCCCCGGTCTGAGCGTTGTCGTGACAATCTGTGCGACAACAGGGAGAAACCAACTTGTTGGTGATACTCAAGTTGTCAATAGTGAACCAGATAGTGCAAGAAACAAGGAAGAGCATAACTGTGTAGGATTAAGTGGAAGCATCAAAATCATCAACCACACAATTGAGGATAGCAAATTGGTGAAAATGATCGATGCATAAGGGACAGAAGAAGTTGGATAAGAGTGACAAGGGGCATCTTTGCTTCTGGTATCTTGTGTAATGTAGTTAGGTCATCCTATTGGCACGATTTGGTTACAACAATTAATGCAACTGCTTAAGGGGTGAAATTATGAAAAATTTCTAACCAAATTTTACAAGAAACAAATTAGCATGTTGAAGATGTTTTAGCATCAATTTGTGTCTCATGGAATATCTCGGGGGTTCGCTTTATCATGGAAGGATGGACAACTGCAAGGTGTAAGCCATTGATCAATTTCATTACCTCGTCACCAAAAGGAGTAATGTTTTTGAAGGTTGAAGATAGTTTAGGTGCAGTAGAAGACAATACTTGTATTGGTGATATTTTAATTGGTGTTATTGAGCAAGTCCAACCAATGTGCTTCTAGTTATCATAGATATTACCTTTTGTAAAGCCATATGCTTGATTATTGAGAGTAGGTATAATCACATTTGTTGTACTACTCACATTGCCCATAATTTAAATATGATTTTATAAGTGTTTTTGACTAGAGTTTTGTGGATTGAGGTGCTCATAGGGTAGGCTAGGAACATCATGAAATTCATTACCAACCATCACTATTCTTGAGAAATATTACGAGAATTCTGTAGATTGGAGTTCTTGAAAGTTGTTGAGACAATATATGCCTCAAATTTCATGATGTTGTCTTGCCTTGTAGAGGTTAAATCTCCATGTGTCTATGGTAGTGATTGATGTATGGACTTAGTGGAGACAAATATAATGCCTCAACTTATGATAATCTGCTGCCTTCTCAAGGTTAAATCTCCGTTAGTGTCATTGTAATCCTTGGGTTGAGCAAATATGACTAGATTTATAGAGGAAAAGTATGGTGTGTAGATTGTTGAGTGGAGACAAGCATATATGTTATATAAAGAGGGAAAGCAATGAGTAGATTGTTGAGTGATGAGGGTTGCTGAAGCAAGATATTTCTTGCTCGAGTTCATGTCACTTGCATTTGAGTTTCTTCAAAATCCAAACACCTACAAACCTTTATTGGGAAAGGGTTATGATGGAATGTATACCATGGTTAGGAAAACCATGGAAGTTATCTCGTCAGAGATTCCCTGTTTTTATTTTGTCGATGTTGTTTTTGTAAAGTGTATGAAGTCAATTATTGTTTAGAGGTGGACCTAAAAATGGAACTGCGCTTCGCTTGGATAAACAAAGTTCATGGACCTATGGGAACTTTGATGGTTTTGTAGGCTGAGTCGTGGTTTCGACATGCTTATAGGATGCTTCCCACACAGTTTTGGATGGCACATGCACAGTGCCGTGGAGAGTTTTTTATTTTATTTTGCTAACTTGTGGTTTAAGTGGGGCCTAGGGTGAGTTACGAGAGAGTTTAGGGAAAGGGAAGATGAGGTTAAAAGGCCTCTTCCATGTCTCGTTTCCTCATTCTTGCATATTTGGCGTGAGCTTGAAAACGAGAGGAGATAGCAAGCTTTTGAGATCAGATTTATGAGAGGTTAGAAGAGAGAGCAAATGAGAGCTTGGAGAAGTAAAGGAGGAGCTTGGAAGAGTGAAGAAGGGCTGCCATCTACCTCTAGTTCTCAACTTCTTGAGAGCTAAAGAGGTAAGTGCAAACTTTAGTTAACTCCCTAATTTTCTTGTCATTCTTGTTTGTATTTTCTCCCCCTTGTTAGTTTCTGGTAGCATCAAAAGTGCTTTAGCCTTGAAAATTGGGGGAGAGGTTAAGGCACATGAGTTCTAAAGAACCCAGAAACCGTTTGGTGAAATTCCACCTGGATTGTATTTTATTAAAATAATTAATATTTTTAATTGAGTTCCTAAGTCTAAACTTAGGGAAATTAAAATTTTAATGGGTATTAATAAAAATATGGGTGAGAATGATCTAGAAGGCGGATCAAGTCATGTTTTAATCTTAGTCGTTGATTAGAGATTTAATCTCGACCGTTGAAGACTCAACAGGAAAAGTATAAAATGGAGGCTTGGGGTTCTTTTGAAGACACACAGACAGAGAGAATTGATCTGGAGTTCAATTTTTGGGGCTAGGAAGCTGAGAAATTCGAACTAAGTGATCATTCAACAACAGAGGGGCAGTGAGAATCTGGGAGAAGGAATTTCCGGAGAATACTGACAAAGAGGCGAAGAGAGCTTGCAGAGAGGCAACACAGTAGTTGGGAGAGCTGACGCTGGGCTAGTTTGGGCCCACACAGTCCTAATGCAGAGCCAGAAGGGCCTACACAAAGCAGAAATGCTGACTCTCACGCAGAATCCATAACTGCCAGGAATAGTTGGAGCTGTAGAAACAACCGGGATAACTGACACAAAGGGTAGAGAAGTAGACCCTGCGTAGGGCTAGCGCAGAAATAGCCAGGGTTAGCGAGTCTTGTGCCAGGTCAACCGGAATTCTGCCTGGTGAAGTGAGGTAAAACTCACTAAGATTTTCCGCTAGTATTTTTTTGTGTAAATGATTGCTAGATGAGCATCCTAGATTTGTATTCAGATATTTCTCATGCATAATAATAAACCCTCAGAACTTCTGCACCAGTTTTCTCGTGTTGAGTTTCTCCAGGGACTATTGTGTCCAAAAATAAGTGTCCTATGTATCTTGTTCATTGCTCTATTTTTTGTTTCATGAGATCAAATATTTAATTAGCATAGGCTACATAAGTAATTTGCTTTAGTATTCAGAAGAACAACTTGATGAATGTAATTTAAAAATCAAGTAGGTGAAGCATATATAGATTTTCTGCAGTAGGGGTTCCTTCTGGTCTAGGAATTTTCACATGGTATTAGAGGGTTGACTTTGAAAAGGGGAAGAGTAGATCAAATGTTGAGAAGTGGGGCCGAAAGTTGTACTTGGCAACAATTTGAATCCCCTTGAAGGGATTGCGTAGTCTTTGCTGGGAAGCAGATCTGAGGAAATCTCTCTTCGAGTGAGATGACAGAGAGGTATGATTTCCAGTTTGTGAGTTTGCAGAGGCAGAGGGAGTGACGCAGAGCCTCAGCACAGTGCTTGAAGGGCGCAATTTTTGCCAAGGCAGAAATTTGCTAGAAAAGAACAAAGACACGTAGAAGGAGAATTTTCTCCTTAGAGAACTTTCCTTCAGAAAGTTCGAATTTCTCACTTGCTGGGAGAGAAGAAGAATATTGCCATCAATAACAAAGGGGGAGATTGTTGACCTAGATTGTCATTGATCTCAATATGGCAATATTCTAGGATACTAAATGATGATATGAAGCCAAGGAGAAGCATAGTAGATCCATGAAGAATTAGGAGCAAGAAGCCAAGGAGCAAGGCCATCAGGAAATCCAAGCCATGAGTAAGAGTCTGTTAACGGAGGAGTTAACAAAGGAGGCATATCAAAGCTATCGCTTATGCTTAAGAGTATTGTAGAGTATCAGAGGAGTTAACGCACCATAGGAGTATTGCAGAATATCATAGCAAGAGAGGCATATCAGAAAAGATATCAAAAGCCATCAAGGTATGAAGGTATCATAAAAGTTCATTGAAAGACATTACAAAGCCAAAGGAAAACCTATTGGAGCAAGAGGAGCCATATTGGGAGTATTGCATGTATTATATGCCCAAAAAGTCTCGCAAAGAGGAAGAAGTCATCAAAAGAGAAGGAATAAAGAGGAACACGCATCAGGAGGCGAAGCCAACGGAAGAGCAGTTAACAGAGGAACCATATCATCAGATATTGGAGGAATATCAAAGAAGAGCTATTGGAGCAGTGTAACGGAAGCCATAGGAGCGACAAGGCAAGAGCAGATAAGAGCAGATAAGAGCAGAGCAGTATATTATTATATATTATATATATATATATCGGAGAAATTACATTGGCGGGTTCTATTAAGTACCGCATTCGGGTAGATAACAAGCTCAGGTGTTAGTCGCGAAGGAAGGCAGGTTTATAAACAAAAGCGGGTTATCGGGCGAGAAAGAAGTGGTAAGATGTATTGAAGGGTAGCCACCTGATTCCATTAACCGTTCGACACGTAGTAGCTGAGGAGAGAGAAAAATCGCTTTATCAAGCGGGTATTCTCCGTGCTTGTGTCTCACCCGAAATCGCTGTGAACCGTCAGATCCATTAAGTGCAGATTGATGATGGATGATTGTCGCGCAAGTTTGATTGATCAGGCTAAGAGACAACTGTCGAATTAAGCACCAGATCAATGGTCCTGAATTTAATCAGAGATTAGAGAAAGGAAGGAGCCGTGCTGCGAAGTTGTCTTTGATGTGCGGACCCGACGATTTATGAACGCGGTTCATTATTATTTGAAGTCCAGCTTATGTGTTCGAAGCAGGGTTTTCCCATCAACTGTCAGATCTGATGCAGGGAAATCTACGGTGGAAAATAAGCCTGATAAAGGTAAGCATCAATAAACGCGCCAAGGCTATGGAAAAGCGGAAAATGTAAGTTCCATGTGTTTGTGTATATTCCCATTATACAAGGGTTATAATAGAATTAAAGAGGATAAAGGTTTATGGGTTAAGTTTACGCATAAACAGCGTTAAGAGAGGGTTTTGTGGTTAAGTCCGATATATCAAGGCAAAGTGTGAAGTTTGATTATATGCGGCTTAAGCATATCGGGAGTTATGTATTGCAGCGTTTAAAGCCTTGTCACGTTAAAACTGTGATAGCAATATGTATGCAGACCCGACTACACCATTGCAATATGATTTAATATATTTTCGCATCCGCCTATCGAAACTCTCATAGCACAAGTTATAAAGGGCTGTCACCCCCGAAACCTCCGATTGTGATAATATATGCAGACCCGCGGCTCCATTATAAACCGCCCTAATGTAATATCGCATCCGCTGTGTCGCTAGTCTCTAAGGGATGTTAAATCCGCTGATTGCGATGGAGCTATGGACTCGATGGAGTCATTAACAACAATTTATAATCATATCGCATCCAGTAGGGGCAATCGGTAATTAGCCATCGATGATGTTATAGACATGACTTATAAAAGACCTCCTGAAAGCTGTGATTGCGATTGCGATTGCGACGTGGCATGTGGGACCTCCCTGTTGGTACAATCTCTCCATTGAAATCCTCCGTAAATAATGCAGTCTAAAGGACCTCTCTGATATTTTTTAATAAGCAACAATTCTTTGTATTTCGGCCTCTCTTCCTCCTGAATGTGTCTTGTGAGTATTGGAACACTCTAATAGAGAGAGGAAGCCATGGATTGGGAAGCCGAAGTGTCAAGCGAGCATAGATGGTTGAGCGAGCGTAGAGGAAGCGAAAGCAACCGGAAGAGGGAAGCCAGAAGGTTGAGCGAGCGTTGAGGAAGCTGAAGCTCAAGCAAGCAAGGAGGAAGCCAAAGGTCAGGCGTATCAGGCACATAAAACAGAGAACAAGGAAAGTTTAGAGGTTGGCAAACTGGAAGAAACAGAGGCAGCGGTAGGTCTAGCAGGACAGGAGGAAGTTGAAGGTCCAGTAGGGCAAGAGGAAGCTGAAGGTCCAGCAGGACAGGAGGAAGCCGACGGGCGAGCAACTCTGTTGATCGGGCTAACCTGTGAAAGGCTCAGACTAACGATGAATTAATCAGAGCTTAGTGTAGCTAATAGTAGACTCACTAAAGCTGTGTGGAGACATTATCAGGGATAATGATGGCTATTGAAGACTCTGTGTGGACAGTATGAAGAGTTGTATAGAATTCTTCATACGAAGACTGATTGCCATTGATGCTGTAGCATGGAGACTACAGTGAAGTTGTAAACAGACAGAACTCAGTAAAGAAGAGTTCTGAGAGTAGAACATTACTATCAAACATGCCTTGACAAGAGGGTTGGAGCCCTTGGGGTTGGTGCCTTAGAAGTTTGAAGGATTGGTGTCCTTGGAGTTGGTGCTTCTATATCCAAGGTTGGTGCCTTGAAAAAATAGATCCAGACAGTTTGCGGCAGAGGGTTGGAGCCCTTGAGGTTGGGGCCTCAGAACTAGAAGGATTGGTGTCTTGGGAGTTGGTGCTCCTAAGTCCAAGGTTGGTGCCTTGACAAAATAGAGTTGGTGCTCTGGAGGTTGGAGCCTCACAAAAGTCCAAGTTGGTGCTTGGCAACATATTGGAATCATATATATATTGTATCTATTTTATTGTAAAGATTATATTAATAAAAGCATTTATTCTTGTTGTTCATCTTGTGTTCTGAATATAAATGTTTTAACTGGGAAAATAACAATTGAAAAGAAATACTAATTCACCCCCCCCTCAGTATTTCCAACAATTGGTATCGGAGCCAGTGCCTTCATTCAAAGCCTAACAGCTTGAAGGTTGATCTTTAGAACACAAATGGCGTCAAGGAAGAAAGTCTCCAATCCTCCTAAGGACGTGTCTCCCTCTTCCACTAAAATAGAAGGCAACAATTTGAGAAGGCTCCATGGTTCAATGGAAACTTTAATATATGGGAAGCAAGAATGAGGAATTTCTTAAAGACTCAAGGCATTGAAATCTGGAAATCAGTGATTGTTGATAGCATGATGGATGGAGAATCCAAGGAGTACAATGAAAAATCAATGAAGGCAATCTTGAATGGGCTACCTGATTCTATAAAGAACAATTTAGGAAAATGTTCGTCAGCAAATGGTATATGGGACAAACTCCATGACCTTTAATCAAAAGGAGCATTGACCATGACCATCAATCAAGAAGATGATGGAACTCAAGAAGAAAATCCAGAACCTGTCATAGAAGCTGAAAGTGAGAATGATGACATCAAGGCTAAAGAAGACCTAGAAGATGAAGAGAATGAAAAAGATTTTGTAGAAGATCTCCTTGCTCAACTTATGGCTGCCATGGAAGAGATTATCAATTTCAAAAAAGAAAACGAGGAACTTAAGAAGAAAGCACTAGTTGGTGACCAAGACCAAACAAGGAAGAAAGTTGACCTTGTCAAGCTTCAAGTACAAGAAAGGGATGAAGAGCTTGCCAAGCTTAAGAAGGAATTTCATCAAAGCAAAAGAAAGCAACATGAAGAAGTCATATCCATGACAAATCAATTGGATAAAGCAAAGAAACGGGAAGACACTTTGTCAAGTCAATTTGAACAAAGGCACAAGAACTTGAACAAACTTGAAGAGGAGATTGGTTAGTACAAGGTAGAGGTCTCCTGTCTCAAATCTAAACTACAAGAAGCAAGAAAGTTAGCACAAGGAGTTGAGAAGACAATGGAAGCATTGGAAATCATAGAAGAACAGGTTGATGAAGTAGAAAAGGAGAGAAACACCATGATATGTCAACTAAAAGCAAAGGATGAAGAAATCTTCAAATTAAAATCTAACATCAAACTTCTCAAGGCTGAAACATGTAAAGCTACAAGGATCAAGGAAGAAATGGAGAGCAGTCTAGCAAAGGAAAATGAAGAAATCTTCAAAATGAAGTCAGATATCATCTCCCTTAAAATAGAAGCAAATGAAGCTACTCATATCAAGGAAGAAATTGAGAAACAACTTGCTAAAAAAATAATGATTGCGAAAGATTGGAAAAAGAGATTGTCTCCCCCAGGAAAAAGGTTGAAGGGATGGACAAAACCTTGAAGAGCTCTCAAGCCTTGGACGACATGCTCAGTCATCAAAGATGTCCATTTGATAAATCAGGTCTCAAGTATGCAGGTGAATCCTCAAACAAGAATGGTAATGTTTCAAGCAAAATGGATGTGAGGAAGCTAGAAAGAAATGTTGATGCTCCTAGTTCCAACAAAGGCAAGGAGAAGAGTCAAGACAACAATGGAAGAAATCTCGCTCCAAGAATAAATGTAGATGATGTCAAAGATGCGAGAAGCAATGGTTATCATCAAAGGATCTCAAGACAGAAATACTTCAGAAGTACATCAAGGAAATCTCCATCTCCTAGGTACCAAAGTTTATTTCTTGGCTATTGTTATTCTCGTACAAACTTTGGACACATGGTAAAAGATTGTAGGGCATATCATAAAGAGAGATATTATGGTCCCCAACAATCTTCGAGGAACAATTTCGCAAGAAGAAATCATGAATTCTTATCATGAACAATATAGAATGCTTCAAGTGTCATAACATTGGTCATATGGCATGTGATTGTAATTTAACTTGGGTTCTTACATAAGCTAGAACCATGGAAAAGAAGAAAGTTACACAAGTATGGAGAAGGAAGCAAATACAATCCGAAAGTCCCTTGAACTCTCCAGCCAACAACACATGTTGTTGACTTGATATTCGACAATCTGAGCATTTGATGGGAAGACTGCCAAAAAAGATGATGCATACAGTTAGGGGGAGCTTGTGATTCTTGAGCATTATTGCAAAAGCTATTCGTGAGAGGGTCCTTATAAAATACTTGTTGAGCTATATTAACTATCATTCTTTGATAAAGATCATTTTTCAGGAGTAATCCATTGAAGAACATGATCTTGTAACCATTCTTTGGACTGTTGTTGAAGTTGCTTTCCACTTGATCACTAAGCAAAAATTGGAGCAGTAGAGAAGGCCATCCAATGCAAGAGAAATAGGGCAAATAACTATGTTGTTGATATTACAGATGCTAAATGTTTCGACTCAAGGATTTGATGTTAGAATAGGTAGATTATGGACACAAATAGAGACAACCTTCCAACAAACAAATACATCTGGGAATGAAGCATGAAGCAAGAGCAGTTGGCAGCATCTAACAAAACTGAAGCATTGCAAAAATATGCCAATCAGTAAAAAGAATTTAAAAGAGTCACAGATTGGATATCAAAATCTGCTCATGGAGATAACTTGCAGATATCTTTTTTTTCAAGACCACAAGGAAAAGATGGCTCATCAAAAGACTATAGAAAGGAGAATGTTGTGCAGTCGAATATAGCTCAGTAACTTAAGGAGAAGCACAAAAATACAAAGGAACTCTGATCTAAAGAGAGATAGCAAGAAAGACAATTTCAGTGGCATTTTCTCTTGATTCAGAGTATGAAGGCCTCTTAATTCTGACCGTGGAGACAACAAAATATGGATTGAAGCATAAAAACCTGGACACTTGGTGTGTGGCTATTTGCAATCTGTTTGAAAGCATTGAAGTGGAGCATCTTTAAGCATTGTTGAAGGCATGATAAAGTGGTTTTGAGACATGAAGAGGGGATAATGTGCTAATTGATGATAAAGCATCAATCCTTCTATCTTAAGAAAAAAAAGAGCACTATTACAGGGGGAGTAACATACCCATGAAGATCTACTATTCATAAAGAACAGAAGCAGTTTGCTAGGGGGAGTCATTGAGCACTCCTTTGCCATTGATGTCAAAGGGGGAGAGAAGAAGAATATTGCCATCAATAACAAAGGGGGAGATTGTTGACCTAGATTGTCATTGATGTCAATATGGGAATATTCTAGGATACTAAATTATGATATGAAGCCAAGGAGAAGCAGAGTAGATCCATGAAGAAACAGGAGCACGAAGCCAAGGAGCAAGGCCATCAGGAAAGCCGTGCCATGAGTAAGAGTCTGTTAACGGAGGAGTTAACAAAGGAGGCATATCAAAGCTATCGCTTATGCTTAAGAGTATTGTAGAGTATCAGAGGAGTATTGTAGAATATCAGAGCAAGAGAGGCATAATATCGGAAAAGATATCAGAGGCCATCAAGGTATGAAGGTGTCAGAGAAGTTCATTGAAAGACATTGCAAAGCTAAAGGAAGACCTATTGGAGCAAGAGGAGCCATATTGGGAGTATCGCATGTATTATATGCCCAAGAGGTCCCGCAAAGAGGAAAAGTTATCAAAAGAAAAGGAATTAAAGAGGAACACGCATCAGGAGGAGAAGCCAGCGGAAGAGCAGTTAACAGAGGAACCATATCATGAGATATCGGAGGAATACCAGAGAAGAGCTATTGGAGCAGTGTATCGGAAGCCATAGGAGCGACAAGCCAAGAGCAGATAAGAGCGGAGCAGTATATATATCGGAGAAATCACATCGGCGGGTTCTATTAAGTGCCACATTCGGGTAGATAACAAGCTCAGGTGTTAGTCGCGAAGGAAGGCAATTTTATAAACAAAAGCGGGTTATTGGGCGAGAAAGAGTGGTAAGCTGTATTGAAGGGTAGTCACCTGATTCCATTAACCGTTCGACACGTAGTAGCTGAGGAGAGAGAAAAACCGCTTTATCAGGCGGGTATTCTCCGTGCTTGTCTCACCTAAAATTGTTGTGAACCATTAGATCCATTGAGTGCATATCGATGATGGAGGATTGTTGCGCAAGTTTGATTGATCAGGCTAAGAGACAACCGTTGGGTCGAGCACCAAATCAACAGTCCCGAATTTAATCAGAGATCGAAGAAAGGAAGGAGCTGCACTGCGGAGGTGTCTTTTATGTGTAGACCCGACGATTTATGAATGCGGTTGATTATTATTTGAAGTTCGGCTTATGTGTTCGGAGTGGGGTTTTCCCATCAACCGTCAGATCTGATGGAGGGAAATCTATGGTGGAGAATGAGCCTGATAAAGGTAAGGATCGATAAACGCGCCAAGGCTATGGAAAAATGGAAAATGTAAGTTTCCGTGTGTTTATGTATATTCCCATTATACGAGGGTTATAATAGAATTAAAGGGGATAAAGGTTTATGGGTTAAGTTTACGCCTAAACAACACTAAGAGAGGGTTTTGTGGTTAAGTCAGATATATCAAAGCAAAGTGTGAAGTTTGATTATATGCGGCTTAAGCATATCAGGAGTTATGTATCGCAGCGTTTAAAGCCTTGTCACGTTAAAACTACGATAGCGATATGTATGCGGACCCGACTACAGCATTGCAATATGATTTAATATATTATCGTATTTGCCTATCAGAACTCTCATAGCGCAAGTTATAAAGGGCTGCCACCCCCGAAACCTCCGATTGCGATAATATATGCGGACCCACGGCTCCATTAAAAACCACGCTAATGTAATATCGCATCTGCTGTGTTGCTAGTCTCTAAGGGATGTTAAATCCGCCGATTGCGATGGAGCTATGGACCCGACGGAGTCATTAACAACAGTTTATAATCATATCGCATCTAGTAGGGGCAATCGGTAATCGGCCATCGACGATGTTATAGACATGACTTATAAAAGACCTCTTGAAAGTTGCGATTGCGATTGCGATTGTGACGTGGCATGTGGGTCCTCCCTGTTGGTACAGTCTCTCCAATGAAATCCTCCGTAAATAATGAAGTCTAATGTATGAATATTATTAAAGGTAAAAGGACCTCTCTTATAATTTTTAATAAGCAACAATTCTTTGTATTTCTGCCTCTCTTCCTCCTGAACGTATCTTGTGAGTATTGGAACACTCTAATAGACAGAGGAAGCCATGGATCGGGAAGCTGAAGTGTCAAGCTAGCATAGATGGTCGAGTGAGCGCAGAGGAAGCTAAAGCGATTGGAGGAGGGAAGCCAGAAGGTCGAGCGAGCATTGAGTAAGCCGAAGCTCAAGCGAGCAAGGAGGAAGCCAAAGGTTAGGTGTATTAGGGACATAAAACAGAGAACAAGGAAAGTTTAGAGGCTAGAAAACTGGAAGAAACAGAGGCAGCGGTAGGTCCAGCAAGACAGGAGGAAGCCGAAGGTCCAACAGGACAAGAGGAAGCTGAAAGTCCAGCAGGACAAGAGGAAGCCGAAGCTCCAACAGGACAAGAGGAAGCCGACGGACGAGCAACTCTGTTGATCGGGCTAACCTGTGAAAGGCTCAGACCAGCGATGAATTAATCAGAACTTAGTGTAGCTAATAGTAGACTCACTAAAGCTGTGTGGAGACATTATCAGAGATCATGATGGCTATTGCAGACTCTGTGTGGACAATATGAAGAGTTGTGTAGACTTCTTCATATGAAGACTGATTGCCATTGATGCTATAGCATGGAGACTATAGTGAAGCTATAAACAAACAAAACTCAGTAAAGAAGAGTTCTGAGAGCAGAGCATGACTATCAAACATGCCTTGACAAGAGGGTTGGAGCCCTTGGGGTTGGTGCCTCAGAAGTTTCAAGGATTGGTGTCCTTGGAGGTATTGCTCCTATATCCAAGGTTGGTGCCTTGAAAAAACAGATCCAGATAGTTTGCAGCAGAGGGTTGGAGCCCTTGAGGTTGGTGCCTCAAAACTGGAAGGATTGGTGTCCCGAGAGTTGGTGCTCCTAAGTCCAAGGTTGGTGCCTTGACAAAACAGAGTTGGTGCTCTGGAGGTTGGAGCCTCACAAAAGTCCAAGTTGGTGCTTGGCAACAGATTGGAATCATATATGTATATATTGTATCTATATTATTGCAAATATTATGTTAATAAAAGCATTTATTCTTGTTGTTCATCTTGTGTTCTGAATATAAATGTTTTAATTGGTAAATAACAATTGAAAAGAAATATTGATTCAGCCCCCCTCTCAGTATTTCCAACAGCTGAGTAGCTGAGCAGTGACTAGAGTAGTCAGTTCGACAGTTGGGTGAGATGGCATCACATGGGCTCAGAGATCAGGACAGCTTGGAAGGTGCTTCCAACTATGTCATATGGAAGACCATAACTTGAGCTGTTCTGGAGGAATATGATCTTAAGTCCTACGTCAATAGTGTTGTATCTCTTCTTGCTGACAACGATCAAAAGAAGAAGTACAACGCCAAGTTTGGGAAGGCAAAGAGGCTCATTCTTGATGGAGTTTGAGATAATGAGGTCTCACACTTGCAGGGCAAGGATACAGCGTGAGAGATGTGGGAAGCTTTGTCTTCTCTGTATTAAGGTTCTTCCGAATAACGGAAGATGTATTTGGAGCAGAAGTTGCAGCGGACCTTTATGCAGAAAGGAGAAGGGTTGAACCTCTATCTTCAGCGTCTTCAGGACATTAGAGACCATCTTGCTGCAGTGGGGTCCACTCCTTAGCCAACTGCGATGGTGAGGATAGCCCTGAATGGATTCTTGAATGAATGGCAAGTTTTCGTCCAAAGCATATTGGGCAGAGAAAAACTACGTTCATGGGAGGAGATGTGGCCGGCTCTTCAACAGGAGGAGTTGAGGGACCTAGTGAAGGTCAACCTCAGTGGTAGCAGTGGGAGTTGCACAAAGATGAAGGACGGGGAGGAGAACACAACTCTAGCATCAAAGGGACAACAAAAGCCGAAGCGAAAGAAGGACATTTCAACGGTGAAATGTTTCAGTTGTGGTGAGATGGGCCACTATGCATCCAATGTCCTTTGAAGAAAAAGGACAAGGATGAGAAACATGATCTTAAGGCTGCTTTAGCAAAGATTGACGAGGATGAGTTTGCCATGAGTGCCCACACATCTCCAGGAGGGATATGGGCGATATTGAGCTGTAGTCAGGAGGACTACATGTGGGCAGGATCCTTGAGGAGTCCACCTCTTGGATTAATTCCTTGCTACGAGAGCCCAACAATCAACAATAGCGAGATGGACTTAGTGTCAGATAATGCAGTGGAGTATTTGGAGGACAGATGCAGTAGTTGGGGACTAGAGACTGATCAACACAGAGCAAGGTTGGTAGTAGTGCAGTTGGAATAGTGTAGGAGTCAGCAGCAGCACAAAAGATTCATAGGGTTAGAATCAACAACAGTCAGATTCCAACATTCATTGTATTATGTTGAACATAGTTAAGTTCAACTAATTTAGGACGTTTTTCAGTTGTTTCTCTCAGCAATTGAGTTGCAGTATGGATGCAATGTTAGCAACATAGCAGATGCACCATTTGAGAGGGAGTTGTAGTACAAATGCAGCAGTGGTAGTGTCATGGGCAGCAATACAGTAGCAGCAGTAGCACAATGTTGGTGGCAACAACAGTGTAGAAAGGAGGTACTTCATAAACAGAGCAGCGGTGCAGAAATGAGGTACTTTAGAAGCAGTGCAGAAAGGAGGTGCTTTGACTTGCGTTTTGAGAGAGAGCGGACACTACATATAACATATGCAGAGGAACACTACACTGTTCACTTTATTCAAAGCAGAGGTTCAATCTAGCGCACATATGTAAACCAACCAAGATTTAATCAACACACAAAGATGTGCTTGAGTGCACTCCATGTTTTGAACGCATTGCATATGACATACCTTGATCAATGCACATAGAAGCTTCACCATTCAAAGCTTCAGCAGTTCACCACAACACCATTCCAACGAAGCAAACATAGAAGAGAGGATAGATAGAGTCGACAATAGGGTATTCACACAAAATTCACACTTGGATCAATAGCAAAGAATGGACATCCACACTATGCACAACCACTACTTCAATGCTCCATTCCTAGTAACGCTTCAACTCTAGCTTATAGAACTCAACGCAGTTGACCGGAATCAATGTAGAGTTTAAATCTTTAATGCATGATTTAATTGACCCATATGACATACACCTCTCTACGATTTGTTCTTTACAATGCTAGATTTAACGTTGTGCGTGAATCGCTAGGAATTATGCATGGAGACTGCGTGAATAGGGGTGTTCCAAATATTCAAACTTTGACCAACGTGTAGTGGGTTTTGTGTTTTATGAAGGTTCTCCCAACAAGGCCAACATAACACCCAACGTTCTATCCCTTTTTTTAATATATTGTAATGTTCCTAAACAAGAATATAAGTGATATACAAAGCATGCAAACAATCCAACAATTAGAAAAACGAAATATACTTTAAGCACCCATGGAAACACTGGAAATAGAGAACTGTTGAGCTATTTTATTACCTCTTCAGGAGCAAATACAATATTAAAATATAATGGTGCACCTGGGCTTGTCTTAATGGATAAGCATGACAAAACCCAGGTGAGATATGTTGAACTGAAGGCTGCTACAACTGCTGCACTAAACTGAACTGCGCTGCCCCAGAAAATTGTTATGTTTGCAGACTTCGAAAGGTTGGAATCATTGGTTCCCATGCTCAGAAAATTATGAGATTTTAGCTCCTTCCTCCTTGGCTTAAACCTAGAAAAACACACGAATGAATTGGCCAAATGTTGACCTCAGAATTTTGTCTCAAATTCCCCTTAGCTCCTCTAGTTGCTGTCTCAGTTGGGACCCCTATTTGACCTCTTAGATATGTCCAGAAAATTCTATAAAATTAGGAGTGTGATCCTTGCCCAAAACTCAGAAAAACCAAGAAAGGAATTTGGTTGGTTTAGACTTCTGAAATTTGACCCCCTGGGAACCCAACTTCAACTGCAACTGCAAAATTCGGCCTTCTGGAATCTGCCCATAAATCCTCCCAGAAATGGACCCAAAGTGCTGGGCTAACCTCTAATATCAATCCCCTAACTTCGTGGATGGGCTTCCGGCCTATGTCACCTGTTCCTTAGCTCCACGAAATAGCTGCATTGGCCCTCTTCGTTGTCCCCAAGCCCAGTAATTCGAATTGCTGGGATGTTGGCTCTGCTGGCTCCGAAACTCACAAGAAAGGTTGACCCTTTGCTCTCTCGCAACCTCTAACTCTCCCGGCAAATGCTTGATCACTGATATCTCCAAACTCCCCCTGCGTATTCTCCAACTAGCCAGAAATACGCACTCCCTGTTGTGGCTGAATGATAGTGTTGTAACACACTCCTGGAACTCCTGAAATATTTATGGAACTTCCTCTCTAGGGCGGGCATGGATGGGGTCCTCGGAAGTAGAGGTTGAATCTACCGCTTGAGAGATTCGTGGCTAAATAGCCGGTTGACTCAACGAAATAGCAGAACGAACAGTCAAGTAATTTTGATAGCAAGGTGTGAGAATGAAATCCAAAATGAGAGCTGCTCCCTCCTTATAACTCCTTGGGCCTCCCTAGCCTCATGTGGGCCCCTCCACCCACCTATTCAACTTTGCCTACAAGCTATTCGAATGGGCCAATTTGAACTCCCATGTGGGTGGACCCCACATTCCACTAGCAACCAAATAAAGTTGAATTGCCTGCTTGTTGATTTGGGGTAGCATCGGATGTGCTCTAGCCATGAGAACTGGTGGAGAGACTAAAGAGCATGAGATCTCCAAGACCCAAAAATCGTTTTGGAGAATTCCATCCAAATGAAAAGTTATTAAAATAATTAATATTTTTAATGAGGTTCTAAGTCTAAATTTAGGAAAGTAAAATATTAGTGGGTATTAATAAAGATAAGGATGAGAAGCTTCTAAGAGACGAAGATCAAGTCTATTTTAATCTTAGCCATTGATTAGGGACTTAATCTTGACTGTTGATTCATCAACAGGAAAAGTATAAGAGAAGGCTTGAGGGTTAGTTGGAGATATATTGAGGGAGACCAGTTAGTTCGATTTCTGGAGCGAGGTTTGTGGAGAAATTCGAACTAGAGGCCTGGATTGCAGCAAGAGGTAGCAAGTACGGAACAATACCAAAAGATCAACCGCAGAGACCAGAGAGGCAATCACAAAGCCTCTCAGGGAGACGCAGAAGTAGTAGGACTGTGCAGTCACTGGAGGGCCTGCATGGGTGACGTAGAGAGGCCCAGTGCTGACGCAGAGAGGCAGGAGCCAACGTAGAGGGTTTGGTAGCTGCGTAGGGCCAACAAGTCTGACGCTGAGTTTGGGGGAGGTGCTGGAGAATTTATCTCTTTTGGGTAAGCTAGTTTGGCACCCAGTTGTACTCAAGAATATCTGATTAATAAAATCCTCCTTTGCTGCACCGGTTTTCCCGCATTGGGTTTTTCCAGGGACATTTGTCCAAAAATAACTGTGTTGATGTGTTTGGTTTTTGTGCATGTATTTGTTTATGCTCTATGGTGTGATATCTACAATAGAGATTATTTTAGTATTTATTGAAGTGATTTTGTAAATAACCTATTGAAGAATAAGTAGGAAAAATAAATCAGTTGTTGCAGGAATAGAATTTTCACATGGTATCAGAGGAAAGAATCAGTGACATGAAGGGAAAATCAATTATTGGTCGAGATCATGATGCAGAGGCATCAACATTAGGAGACTCATGCAAATTTTCAAAAAATTGTACAAGGGATAGAAATCTTGATTTCTCTATGTTGGCTTCCAGATTGGAAGAAGAAGTTACTTGTGTAACAAGCTTGGCATCATTTGAGGTATGGTATATAGATAGTGGAACCTCATGGCATATGACAGGAATCCGGGAATGTTTCTCTGAGCATCAGGAGGAAAGGATGAATTTTCAGATCACCATGGGGAATAAGGCAAGGGGTACTCCAGTAGGAAAGGGGACCATAGTGTTTCAAATAGAAACGGGAGAGCGGTTCCGAGCCACCAATGTGCTACATGTGCCAGGACTGGGGATGAACTTACTATCCGTATCACAACTTCAAAGTAAGGGCTATGATGTTTTCTTCATCAAGGAGACAGTGTATGTCAAACACCCAAGCTGGAAAAAGAAAGTGCAGATCAGAATCACTAATGGCACTGATAGGCAGTCATGGGGACAAGGATTTGAATGAACTATGGCATAGACAAATGGGACATTTGCACCATGGGACTTTGAGAATCCTCAGGAAAACTGTAACATGAGTTCTAGATCTTAGTACAGAAAGAGATGATGTATGCAAAGGATGTGCTTTGGGCAAGTATGCCCAATGTTGTGAAAATCGCGATCGAGATTAAATCGGCGCGGCGAACAAATCGGAAAAATCGGGAAAAAATCGGGAAAAAATCAGAAAAATTCGGGAAAAATCGTTTGGTACAAAAATATTCATTTTTTTTTCAATTTTTTTAATATCTAAACCATGTACAACATAAAATAAATACATTGACACATAAACATGATAAAAAAACTAATATATAAGATGTTTAATATCATTTCTAGCGCTAAAATCACATATAACATTGAATCATGTCCTGAATAGTAAGTCCTGACTCCTGAGTCCCAACTCAGCCTCAAAATATCAACAAAAAATATGATAATGTATCTCATCATGTCATAATGTCATATACAATAAAATGAAAGTCTAATCCTATTGATTTCCTCTGCCCTTTTTGCGAGAAAATGCCACAGCTTTCCCTTTCCCTCTAGATGTAGATGTTAGTGCCTATGCTCGTGGAGATGGCAGTGGAGTCTTATGTGCTTTAGTAGCTGAAGAACTAGAAGTAGGAGCTATAGGAGGTAGACCACATCCTCTACTGGTGGCAGTGGTAGCCCGGGTAGGCGGTGTCACCTCCTCCTCCTGTTCTTGTTCCTCCTCCTCCTCCTCCTGCTCCTGCTCTTCCCCCCCCTCCACAACATCCTGCACTAACCAATCATCAGCAGACTCCATGAGAGGCCTCTCGGCCTCAACCCTCCATGCAGCATTGGTGTCAATCCCATCCAATGAGATGGCATCCACATCAGGTGTCTTCTCAAGTTGCCTCACCCACAATCGAAGATTGTAGTAGACGTAGACCATGTCATTAAGTCGCTGGGACTCCAACCT
>APFE031309390.1:91799-117369 GCA_000404065.3 Pinus taeda | reverse complement strand
GAAAGAAGATAGAGACATATTGCAGGAGGTGGTTTTCACCCACATTGGGTTTCCACCTTATATCTGGTGTTCTTTGATGTGACTGTATGTTTTTCTTGTTCACGCTCATTGTTTTATGGTACTGATATTCAAAAATAATTCAAAGTATAAATAAGGAAGAATTGTTAAAAGGACTAGATAATACTGATTCACCCCCCCTCTCAGTATTATTTTCAACAATTAGGAGAAGCAAAATGAAAAGTGTAAATATTTCCAAGAAATAATAAACAACTATATAACTAATACTAAAACTTAATCTATGCAAACAACAAGAAACCAAACTTTGTTTAAGGCTATGAGAGTGGGGTCCTCTAATCATGATCCCAGGAGGGAGATGAGATAGGGGTCACTGTCACACGATTTTTGATGTATTTTACTCTATTGCATTGTAACAACTAATTTATCCTCTAAGCTAATGGAAGCATGAATAAACCAACATCTTAATCAATATTTAAAGCTATAAGAGACATGAATAAACAATATCAACTAATCAAAATTAAAGACTAAGAATATAGACACAAGAGAGGAACTTCTACTACTAGGGTTGGGCCCTAACCTAAGAGCTTCAACCCTATGAGTCAACATAGTGTTGGATGAAAATATAACTTCTCATTATCATTCAAAAAGTGGCAAATACATCATAACAATAAAGTCAAATGTGCTTCAGCTTGATGGCCTCTTTGCTATAATAAAATATTGAATCCTAATGAGTCCCTTAGCTCATTTATTTATACATAAATGGATATACCAACAGCTGCCTATAAGATAGGGATATTTTCCTTCCCATTGAACTTGATCTGCTTGGCTTCCAATGATACCGAATTGATGAGATAGAGTGGGGGATCTTCAACTGATTTGAGGAATTAAAGAGGTGGAACATCTCCTAGAATCTCTCTTGCTTGTATAATTTGAATTCCTTCATTCAAATAATCTTAAAAGTTCTCCAATTCCTGCATTTAACACACATTAGGACACATGACATAGTAACACATCTTTACTCCTCACACTAAGCATAATATAACAAAATTTATAGATAAATGTGAAAAAAATATAATTTAATAAGCTAGAGGATGGCATTGTGACCCATACAATATACCTATTGATTAGCCGCATCACCTACTTGGTATACCATAGCAAGAAGTACCGCTCACCTTCACATAAATATTCTTCTACCAGAAGAAACCGTGTCTCCTCTGACTCTTTCCATGAAAACAATGGTATGATCAATATGGGCCATGTGTAGTGAAAGGTATTACCCTCCTCCTTGGCTTCATGAGAATATTATAACAATTCTCTGCGTAGGAATCTAGACCAGTTGTATTGGACCCCATTGTTGCACTGCACAACTAAGGCTACGATTATTGCGGGGACTTAATTGGCTTTACATTTTCTCATAATCTTCCCAGCTAAGATATGTTCGGCGAAGCATACTTTTGGGTCACTGATGGAATTTATATTGTAGCCTAGCATCTTCTTAACTAATATGAACTTGTCATTCAGGTTCTACACTCTTGTTTTTTCATGATCTTTACCTAGAACTCTTTAGCAAGGTCTCTTCCTTTGTATGGAAACTTGGTAATTTGCCATATTAGCATCTCATCAATGGGGATCCTCTTTCCCAGCCAGAGGCATTTGTCGTGCACTAACATGAAAAATTTTCTAAAACAAGCTATGATTAATGCACTTCTACCAAAGTGTGACACACTCAACAAGTTCAATAATCTTGATTGCTCAAATCCTTTTGAGCACTGATGTGGTTCTAATCTCGTTACACTTATTTCTAGGTAATGAACCTCCTTCAAGTATCTTCTTGGTGCGAACTATGGGTATTTTATATGGTCATTGAAGTCATAATCCTCAAACTTCAACTATGGGATTTTTCTGAGCAGTTTTCCCTCAAATGGTCTATATTCTGGTAGCAGTTGTGGAAAGGTCGCATACTTTACATCTTTGTTATCTTTGACTGGTTTGGCATTGGGTTTTCTTAGTGGAAAATATGGTGGTAGTAGGGATGGAATAGTTGCACTCTCTGTCTCCATTTTCAGGTGTTCTACTTCCTCTTCGTTGTCCCTTATAGGTTGGGCTTATGTCTATGGTTCAAATGGATGCTTCGTCTTCTTATCTTGCTTATTCTTGGTTCTCTGCTCTACAATCATCTTCCTCCTTGGTGATCTTTGCTATATGATGGGTGATGTTGATGGTGTACCATATGGTTTTGTGGCTTCCATAACCCTTTCTACACCTCTCTCTTCAAATAATCAAATGAGATCTTCAGTGTTCATACAACATGGCAACTGCAATTTCTCAATACCTAGTGGTTTTCAAGCTCTTAGAAAGAAAACTGCCAAAATATTGGCGAGACACAGCCTTTTATAGCGCTCCTAATATTATAACCTCACCATTATCCTAAATCTTACTCAGATTCTATTTATTAACTACATATCTATCCCTATATCCTTTCCAACCTGTCTACGTAAATGTAATTTTCTGCTCCGCCAATGACCAGTTTCTATTTTAACGGTCATATTTTTGTTGGGACGGGGTCCCCTCGGTCATATTTTGATCAAATATTGTAAATTCTCCACATTTTGAGGAGTGGAGCATGGAACGTGCATGTCAATAGGAGTCAAGGGGTTTTAGGAAGGTCAAAACCCCTTACATTTTGGCATTGTTATAAGATCTGTCCATGGTTTCTGAACCATGGTATTGTAATAGGAAAGAGTATATAAAAGGGTCTCTTAGCTAGTCTACGATATAATAAAAAATGAATAGAATGGGATTTTGATATGTTCTAAGTCTGTACAATCTTTTTTTGTTTTTGGTGAAGGGGAAGGCTCCTACAGCTAAGTGCAAGGACACCTTGGTAAGTCTGCAGTTGAGTGCTATAGAACCTGTAGCTGTGTCCACAGGGTCTAGAAAGTTTGTATAAGGAAGATCTGAAGTAATAAAGGATATTCGAAGCAATTTTTTGTCTATTTTTATATACTTGTGTATTTTTTGTATTTATGCCCAATCGAATGACATTTAGTTGTAATTTGTCTTATAGTCCAAGAAGATCTCGATCCATTGCTATATGTTATTTTATGCATAGTTAGACATTTATGCGAAGTTTGTAGCTCTGTTTAATTGAAAATCACTTTAAGTCCAAAAATTTCATGAATAAGGGTTCGTGAAGGTAATATTGGGCTTATAATTAAAGAAATTCCTTAACCCCACATGACATAGCCTTTTGGATTTAGAAGCCTTGTTCTAGCATCCCTAAGATTGCCTCGGGTGAGACTACAGCCTGCGCGACGCAAATTGTTGCCGAAAGGGATAGTAGTGTAGGGTTTTGTTGGTTAGTGTAGGTAACTTTGAACCTAGGTCTAAGCCCCCTCAAGCCAACACATGGTTCCATTTTCAAGACCGAGATCTATCTGAGGGATGTGTGATGTGGCGTAAGTGGATACCAACTAAGAAGGAAATTGAGAAGTGGATAGATCGGAAGTTGCATGAACTCGCATCCTAGGAGAATAGGGATTTGTGCTTGTCAAAAGAAAAGTGGTTAGAGAGGTATCTATACATATAAGTTCACGAAGTTTTCTTTTCAACATCCATTTAGAAATTACACAAGTGACTGTCCAAATTAACAAATAGTGAACCTACTTGGAAGCATGACGATCCTATTGTGTGGACTCTAGAATTAGTTGAATGTCTTAAAAGATCTGATCATAAGGTTGTAAAGGCTATTGATTACAGGATTGATAGTATCTTGGATGGTTTCATCATTGCATTTTTGATAGATACATTTGTGTCTTATAGCAAAGTTGAACAATGATTCTTTAAAGGTCCATGATCTGAAATTGATCTAAGACAATTAATAAGGTATTACAGACTCATATGCATGGATGTGCCCATGTTATTTTGTGCAATAGATCGATAAGATTGTGAAATACATAGGCAATGATGCAGTAAAAGAGAACATAATATACAACACATATAAACACAACAAGTTTAATAAGGAGTTCACCCAATACTCTTGGGTTACATCTCCTGGTCCAACCTTCAGTGGTGGCCTCTCTATTATGTCTTCGTAGCATAGTTTTTACAACAGTGAGCTCAATTTGAGTCTCACACAACAGATACAAATCAGTAAGACTGTACTTGGATCCCCCAAGTCTCTTTTGTGTACACAGACTCTCCTCACTGACTCGGTTTCTGTTGACTACAATAGTATGAGCCCAATCCAAGACTCAATACATGACAGGTGTGTAGAGGAGTTTGCTTAAACCTCTCAAGCCTTCTCTAGAGTACACTGACTCTCTTACTCTCTCTATGTCTGTCTTAACTCTAGCTCGGCGTTGCATTTACTTCTTTAGGTCAGCTCTTGACTTCCTTCTTCTCTCTACTTTCGGCTTACTACCTACTCTCCCTCTGCTCTTTGTTAGTTTGTGGTTTTAAAGCCAATCTAATTCATGACTGTTCATTTTTTACTTCCCGACTTTCTAGTTGCCCTACCTCTATCTATTTGAATCCCTCTGTCCTACGTAATCAGTCACTGTATAACGCCTCACAGGGAGGTGGCCACTTATTTCATAATGAATGAGTGTCCATTCTCTTGGACATATTTGAAATGGCTATTTTTTTCCATTAACTCCAAGAATGCTCACGAAACATGACCTTCTGCCAAATCATCGTCAATATCAAACTTCAAATCCTATGTGATCTTGCTTTATAATCTTGTCAAATTTGGTCATCCATCGGAACGCATCTCTGACGTTGATCTGGGGGCTGCAGATCCTATGGTTTTCGTTCAGATCGGGCAGCTGAGTAGCATGATGTTTATCCGTTCGATGTGAGTAGTTCTCTCTCTCTTCTGCTGGGACACGTGGAAATCACTATATGGCATCAGGTGGAACTCGGTTGAAACGGTTTACCACTCGAAGCTCATCCGATGTCCTGCTATTTTTGTTGAATCCCGCTTCGATGGAACCGAAACAAATATTTTCCACGTTTTATAATTATTTCGGGTCCAGGTGCTTGGAACTTCTCTTCACTGAGAGGTTTTCCCTGCAATATGTGATTAGCGACTTGTCGCTAATCACATATCAGAAACTACCTCCGCTACTTAAATTTGTCCCTGCATTTGCTGGTTGGTGTCAGCATGCGTTACCATGGTCTACCACTCTATGCGCTAGATCGACAGTCCTTATTGATCCGTGCTAATAGCCATTGCAACTGTCTGAGGATTCCCTCCAACAGCTTGATCTTTATAAGACTTTGAATCTTTTGGCATGATTTTTAAAGAGTTAATGAAAACTTAGAGAGTGTTCTAGGATCCATTTGGATCAGTCTGAGAGGTAAGTACATGAAATCGCTAAAAACCCAGATTAAGATGATTTTGTGAGAAAAAGGGATTATGCCTTTACCTTAATGTTTAAGAGTGGTGTAATTGGATATACACGAAGTGGAAAGTGATTCAGAGTAGATCTAGACAAATTGATCAAAAGAAAATACAGTCCTTACTGGGAGAGTCTGAAAGTGAAGGAAGTAGCCCTAGTATGCCCATAGGTGTGTCGTAGACAATAGATCAGGTTACTTATGGAATTCCACATCCATCCACTCCACCTTCACCTTGGCCTCCGCCTCATACACCTACACCTCCACCTCCACCTCCACCTTTGCTATTTAGTATGGAAAATACAATGAAAATGCATGTATTTAGGGGTCTGGGATCAGAGGATCCCAAACAATTTTGGTTCATCGTAGAGGTTGTGTGGAAAGCACAACAGATCAATGATGATGACATGAAGAAAGAACAACTAGTTACAACACTATAGGACATAATGCTTAGTTTGTACATCAATTATAGCACAACTCATTTGGCTACTTCATTGGCTAACACAAAGGATGCATTGAATGTGAAATTTATGAAGTTGAAGTAGAAAACTCAGTGAGTGACCAAGATCAAGAAGATGAAGTAGAGGGTTAATGAGTTTTCCTGGGATAAAGATCAGTGACTGAAGTGCTTACTGAGTCAAGCGAACCTTTAGATTTGAGATGAACAACATAGGGACTGATATATAGCTTCACTATTACCCCACTTAAGATTGTTGTTGTTACATAGTAATTTATCATCGCTTTCACTCCCGGTCTTCTCACTGTGTCCTGTGTCCAAGTCGAACATGCTTATGATAGACAAATGCTCTCCTATGCTACTAATTGACCCACTTTTCCTAAGTTATCTACCCAATTGCGACTTTGGTCTTAATAAACACGTTGAAAGGCGCTCATGAATAGTCCATTCGTGCTGCCAATGCGGAAGTACATTTGATTCCTGCGATGGCCCGATTTTATGCACCCGCACGGGGCTATGTGTTTCCTTCAGTGATGATCTGACTATCTACATTGATCACTTGCGATGCCAGCGCTGAAGCTCAGTTTTGTGCTCACGATGATATAGATTGGGAAAATTTGTTCCAATAGTCAGCCTTCTAGATGACTCAAGACCTGGTTGTTGGCATAGTTTATTTCACCCTTCCTTCCTTGGTGTGGTAGTTTCGTCAATTGTGCTACTTTCCTTTGATGATAAGCTCTCCTTTCCACCTTTCATGGAGACTCCTCCTATTTAAATTCTCACCATTGTTATGCATTGCTAGTTCCTGATAGTTGGCTAGTTGAGTAGTGTCATTAGTGTTTTGTGAGTTTGCTAGATAGCTGGTGTGAGTGTGGCAAGTGTGGGATTGTTGATATCTTGTGTAAGGTTGTGAAGTGCCCTTAATCTTGTGTAGATCTTATGAGTGAGAGAGCTCTTGTATGTTGGGAGATCCATCTTCAAAGAGTGAATGCTTGAAGAACATGCTAGTTGGACCCTTCTGAGAAGGCTTGTGACGTCAAGACTTTGGTTGTAAGCTGACTCTTATTTCATCATTAATGCAATCAATGATGTTTTCCTATGTCTTGTATGAAATGTACTTGATAGCTCATGACTTCTTGACTTTGTGAGTAAATAGTTCATTGTTGTTTCCGGTTACGTGCCTTGTTGTATTTCATTTGCTTTGTTTCAGGTTGATCACTCGTTAAGGAGAAGGAAGTGGAAGTCGGAGCAACACAACGTAACTCCATTGACCACCGGTTGAGGTAGGCCTCAAAATTTAACTATTTAAGGAAAGCTATTGTTGATCTGTCCTTGTTTGTGACTAGACCCACTCTAGGGCTAGAGAGGTTGCCTCTGTCCACAGAGGGAACACTTTCCTGCATCACAAATTGGAAACTCCGTTGGGGAGGAGTTTTGGCCTTTGTTTTTCTTGTTTTCTCTTGCCTTGATTTTTTGATTTGGTCTCTTTCAAAGTTTTGGGGATTAGTTATCAGTCCTCTGAGTTTCCTGGGTTGATCTGGGAAATACCCCTATTTGATTGAAGGATTGACTGTCTTTGATTTGGGAGTTTTGGTTCGGCTGTCACTGTTTTGAACATCATCGCGGATTTAATTTTAACATTTGTGTTGTCATCACTCTCGCCCTTTTGTGATATCTTGTGCATCACGTAATTATGCCTCACAGTCATGACGGTCCTGAAATTCAGACCATTGCGGGAAGCTCATGTACTTCCACACTAACATCACTTTGTTGCTGCGGCTAGTGCTTTATCAGCACTTGTTGCTTATGTATTACTCACGCTGATTGCTGTAGAATTGATTTTCTCAATTCTGCCTCCTGAGTCCATCAGTCCTACTGGTCCCTTGCTTTGCTCACTTTCTTGATGACTTGTTTTTCACTGTTCATAGTTAAGGCACTCTCTTGTGAGCTTTGTTGAATGAATCTTGTCTTTTTGCTTATGTGACCTAGATCATGATTTCAAGTTCCTTGAATTTGTTGGCTTGATTGCTTGTTTGCTCAAGGTTCATTTGCGGCTTCTTGTTGGTTTGATTGAGCCTTCCCCTTTGCCTGTTTTGGTTGATTGTTTAGTGAATGTTATTGAACCAATCTTTGGCATTGATTTGATCTTTTTTCGCTACCGAACATAGGTTATAATTGTTTGGATCAACCAGGCTTTTCCACACTTGCTTGTTGCTTATTTGTTTCTTCTAGATTTAAAGACATCAAAATCAAAAGGATTGCATTCATTTAGTGTACGAAAGTGAAAGTGAATTTGCATTTCAAGTGTGCATATTGGAAAGCGAATGATAAGATCTCTCATTAGTAGTATCCGTACACTTTAGGAATTGGTGTATGTATGCATTGAGTGGTTGCCTTTGTTGTCTTGGTTTTCTTGGTTTGGAAATGATCTCTCTACCCTCCCATAGGTAGGTGTTCATTGAAGAAAAAGGATTTTTCATTCATTCTAGCTACATCCTAGGATTTATTATATACACACGGTAAGGCTTGAAAACTGAAACATAATCCAAGATCAACTCTAAAATGAACTGAATGAATCTAACAACACATTGGAACATAACGCACACTATTTAGAGGTCTAGGCTAGAGATGTGCTCCGGCGTCGTTAAACCTAGTCACTTTTGTTTCCACTCAAGGTTGGGTGATTCCTCCTTTTGTGACTCAATAGTGGTCTAGTACAAAATTGTGCTCCCATGTACCATCGAGTATATGTTGGGAGACCCCACTAGGTTTATCATCCTTTATCCATAGGAAGCTGTGTCTTCCACCTTACAAACCATAACGCACCGAACACAACATTCGGGAAGATTGACTACGTACAGAAAGTCCTTGATTTTCATATGACTGCCAACGTGTATATGCAGTTTTATAAATTGTCTGGTAAACCTTTTGCCTAGTTCTCCAGAGTAGTCACTTTCGCTCCTTTTTGGAGTCCCTAAAAGGAAAGGTTCATCTAAGCACTTGTCACTACAGGCTCATTAAACATTCGAAGGTGATTAGAGTCATCTTTTGGTCCCTTTTTTGACTCTTTAAAGATGAAAAGGTCAAGTTGTGTTCTTGTGTCTTAAAATTTATTCGGCCACATTCACATTTACCTTGTTAGATCTTGTTTGCGTTAGCTTGAGTAGGGTTCTTCCTCATTAGTTTTCCTAGGGATTTTTTAATCAAATCATCCTGGCGGAATCATCGATCCCGTCTCCTGTTCCAAGTGACCAAGGATCTCCCTCTTTTGTTGCTCCTGAGATACCGGTTGGTAGTGATACTCTCCCTATTATTCTGAGTATCCAACCGATTAACTCTCGCGCTCCAAAAGATGAGGCTTACTATATTCATTGGAACCCCATTTGGGAGCCTTCCGAAGAAAATGTTCCCAGTACTCCTCCTAGTGTTTCGGTCCCAATGTCTTCTTCTGATATGGATGACACATCCCCCATCACGAGTGAAGGATCCATTGTGATGAGCAATGAAATTCCTATCCCAATGGAAACTCCACCCTTCAGTGTCACCTGTCTCGGTGCCACGTTGCCCTTATGCTATAGGTATTTGAGGGATGTTATTGGTTCTAGGACCTCCCTTATGAGTTCTATGTGGTCTCATGCCATCACTCTAACTTCAAAGTCTTTTATTCCTCAAATTCACAATGTGTCTGTCACCTTGGTCCCGATTATTCCAACTGTCTATGTGGCTTCTTCAACCCCTGTTGTTGGTGTCGTCACTGCATCCTTAGTTGTGACCACTATTGTTGGACCTTCCCCCGGATTGGTGAATAGTGTCCCATCGACATCTACATCCAGAGTTGTTGATCCTACGCTTAATGCCCCACCTTCTTCTGGTTCCATTCCAGCAGGGGGGCATACGATCAATATTTGCATGCTCTTCAGAATCTGGGCACATAAGGTCCGTTTCATTATTACGATTTTCAAGGAACTCACCTTTATCACCAAGAGCCTTTGCCATCTCAACTTGCGGTTGAGGTCACAGTCCCGTTAGCTGTTGCTTGGGGAGGGTCTGTGTTGATTACCATGATATTAATTGAGCCTGTCCAAAAGATAACTACCCCACACCCTTCATTGACCAGCTCATTGACGAGTGTGCCAAAAGTGAAATGTACTCGTTCATGGATGGTTTCTCTGGTTATAACCAGATTGATATTGCGCTTGTCGATTAGCACAAGACCGCCTTTATCTGTCCGTGGGGCACTTTTGCCTACAAAAATCTCCCTTTCAATTTGAAGAATGTCGGTGCTACCTTCCAACGCGATGCCTTATGCATTCCATGATATTTGAAACATTGTTCAACCTTACCTGGATGATCTACCAGCTCATTCAGCTAAATGCCAGGACCATCCCACTCACCTTTGCAAAATCTTTCTCCGCTATCGACACTACCGCATCCGGCTTAATCCACATAAGTGTGTCTTCTGCGTCGAGTCTGGCAGACTTCTCGAGTTCATCGTCTCTTGAGAGGGCATCCATTTGGATCCCCTTAAAGTTGAGGCCGTTCTAAATCTTCCTCCCCCTGCTTCTTTGCAGTAATTGCAGAGCTTGCAGGGAAAAGTGAAATTTTTACGATGCTTCATTCCGAACTATGTTGAAGTGGCCAAAGGTTTCACACGATTATTAAAGTGGGACACCCCTTTTCTTTGGGATGCCACTGCCCAAGAGTCCTTCGAGTGCCTCAAGGTTCTCCTTGTTTCCACTCCATTGTTGCGTCCTCCTAATTATCATCATGACTACACTCTGTATCTAGTCGTTGTCGATACCACTATTGGCATGGTTCTCGTTCAAGATGATGACGATGACACTGAGCATGTCATTTATTATCTCAGCCAAAATCTATTAGATATAGAATCTCGATACGCTTATGTCGAGAAGTTGGCATTGGCTTCCATTTGTGTCATCCAACATTTCTGCCATTATATCTTATTGCGTACTACAACGGTGATTTATCATTGCAACCCAATGACATACATCCTGTCGTGTCAGTTACTGTGGGGAAAGTACTCAAAGTGGATCGTTATCCTTCAAGAGTTCAACTTGGAATTCATCACTGCCAAGTCTAAGAAATCCCTTGTCTTTGCTGAGTTTCTTTGCTCTTTGCCATCTCTTACCATGCCCTCTCGGTTAGAGGACCATATTCTGGACGAAACCCTGTTTTTAATAAGCACCCTCGATCCCTGGTACGGGGATATTATTGTCTATATGCAGACGTCCTCTTTTCATCCTGATGTGTCTAAGGATGCTCAACAATGGATTCACCATCACTCTTAGCCCTATTGTATTATTGGAAACACCCTGCACCGTCTCGACACCAACTTCGTTCTCCGCCGATGTTTAATGTTCGAGGAATCTGAGCGAGTTTTAAATGACTTCCATTCTGGCACCTGTGGTGGTCACATGTCCAGATATGCTACTGCTCAAAAGATCCTCTGTGTCGGTTACTTTTGGCCCTCCATCTTTAAGGACTGCATTCTTTTCGTCCGCTCCTATCATGAGTGCCAAATCTACTAGTAGAAGATGCGTGCGCCTCCCGCTCCATTGCACCCTGTTCTTACCGTCGGCCCTTTTGCAAAATCGGGCATTCATTATATGATCTGTAACCCTTGCTCGGCCGGGGGGCATGGGTATATCATTGTTGTCATTGATTACTTCACAAAATGGGCTGAGGCGATGCCCACACTATCTGAAGACGGTCACACAGCGACGTAATTTTTTTTAATCATGTTATCTCACGGTTCAGAGTCCCTCAGGCTATCGTCACTGATCATGGTAAGAATTTCCATAATCATATGATGACTGAGCTAACAACCCAGCTACGCTTGCGGCATGATAGCTCGACTCCATACTATCCTTAGCCAATGGGTAAGTAGAAGCCGTCAACAAGGTTCTAGTTACGATGCTTCAACGCACCATTGGCATGCACAAGTCTAACTGGCACTTGATGTTGTTCTCTACTTATGGGCCTACCGAACTTCTATGAAGGATGCCACCAGTTTCACCCCCTTCCAATTGGTTTATGGGCTAGAGGCTACCCTTCCCATCGAGTGTGAGATCCCTTCTTTGAAATTAGCCGTTGAATTACTCCCCGACACTACTCCGGTAGAAGAACGCCTTCTTTACCTGGAACAGCTAGATGAGACTTGTCGACTGGTATCTCTAGCTATTGAAGCACAGAAGAAGAGAGTGAAAACTCACTTCAATCATACTTTTCATCCTCATTCTTTTGTTGAGGGAGATTTAGTCCTGCTCTATGATCAAGCAAACGATAAGCTGGGGCAGGCAAATTCGAGCCCATGTGGCATGGGCCTTATATTGTAAAGTGAGTTTTGTAGAAAGGGGCCTATGAGCTGATTGATTATGAAGGGAATCCTCTGGATAAGCCCCGAAATGGGCTTTACTTGAAAAAATATTATGCATGAATTCTATGCACTCTGATGTGTACATACATGTGTTTACCAGGTGTGTTGTGTGTGTGTGTGTGTTTACTTGTTATGCCTTGGTGTGTCGGCGTGATTGCCGCTTATTGTGTCTTTTTGCTTCTTGTGCAGATGTTTGGTGCACCCTACGTTGGCTTCGCTGATGGTGCTTGCCACAGTACCCGCAACCTGTCTTCTGCGGCATGGGTGATCTACGATCCTCATGGTGAACTGGTAGACCTTCAAGGTGTTTGTCTAGGTTGTACCACAAAAAATGTCGCTAAGTATAGTGTTGTTAATGAGTTACTGGCCGAGGCAATTAATCTCGGTATTCGTACATTGGTTGTGAACCTGGATTCTCAGTTTATCATCCACCAGCTCAATGGGTGGTATTCCATCAGTGACCATCGAATTTTAAGGTTGTATTTACATGTTAAATTATTATAAAGGAATTCTAATTTCATCACATGTCAACACATTCCACGAAGGTTAAACACGTTAACTGATGCATTGGCAAACCATGTATTAGACACATTTACGTAACATGTAATCAAAACAACATATAAGAAGCATGTAAAACACAACAAAGTACCATAGGAAGATATATATCTATCTATCTATCTATCTATCTATATATATATATATATATATATATAAAATATATATATTATATATATATATATATATATATATATCATGTGGCGCACCAATGTGCTCAAAAAATAAGTGTATGTGTCCAAATAGAGTCTGTGTTTTCCATACATCCGAGACACATGTCTCTCAAAAAAATCATCAGCAAGAAATAAACCTAGGTGTCTACTGTGGCAGGTTATGCTCCGTATAGCACATCACCGCTCGTGCCACCCACCTCAACAGGCAATGCACCCTAGGTTTCACTCCTACTGTGTGGATCTGCAATGCTATGGGGACCTCCTCGACCCCCATGTAATCAGGGATCCCCGCCATCAGACCCTCAAGGTTTTGGGCCACTCTCTCCATCTCGTCATCCTCCAAGGGAGCCAAGGCCAGTGCTTTGATGCCCTATGCATCCCTCCATGCCTCTGGAGCCAACCCAACGGGTCTCACTGGTCCCAAATCTGCAATTCCATAATGTTCATTATCAGGACATATACATTAAAAGATCTAAAAACATCATAAAAAATAAAATGCAAAAATAATGTGATCAAGTGTCTTACCACCATCATCCCACTGCTCTCCAGCAGGTAGCTGCATGTCAGGATCTCCGCTAAATTCCATGTCAGCGTATGGCCAATCCTCGACGAAGATCATTTGGTGCTCTAGCCACTCTAGAAACAGTGTCCCCCACGACATTGGTCATCCGCCACCTCCTCGTGGCATGACGTGTGCCCACCGTGTAGCCCCGGCCTCACATGGTCTGGGAAAATCCAAATCCATGTCTTGCAACTGCAATGCCGGCACCCGCTCTAGCATGAGCGGGACTAATATGGACCCATAACCAAATTGCTTCGTCTCTCCTCGTCGGCAGCGAGTAAGCTGCCTCTTTATATTCGTCATCACTATGTCTGCCCAGTTAAACATGGTTGGATCGAGACATTCAAGAGCCAACCAGAGATGGGTCTTTGAAGCCTCGTGTTGGGCTTGGGAGCCCACTGCCTGTGTCACCATGAATAACATAGAATGAAGGACTACATCCTACACTGTGGGGATTGCCACCTTCCCGCTTTTGGTTTTGCATGCCCTTGGGCACACTTGAGCCATCAACGTCTCCAGGGAATCACCCCCGGATCGCTGCCCCTCTAGAATGGGCCTCTCGCCACGATGGGACAGCCCAGTCAAAAAATATATGTCTGTAGCGTCAAACTCGATATCACGGCCTCAGATGATGAATTTCCCATCTGTGGGATTCCAGGCCCAGATCAGTAGCTCCAGTAAATCAGGTTGTGAACGAAGGTGCGGAGTGAGGAATAATTTGAGAAATCCGCATGCTCGTAATGCATTTTGGCACCCCACATCGGCGAAAGCTTGAATATCATTGTCATCATGCATTCATTCTTGCCAGAGAAATGCCATTATAGCCTGCATGACAAAAAGAAAATGAATTAGCACTTCTTTTGCAAAATTCAAAGCATAATTTGTGTAAAAACATAATTTCGCGTTGTCACAGCGTCTGTTTTTAAAACAGACGCGATGATGCAAGGTTGCTAGTCCTATTTTTTCACGATCATCGTGGAAGTACATCACTTTTCCATGATGATCGGAGTGCGTTATGTGTGAATTTTTTCAGCCATCGCGGACCCGATGGGTATATCCGCGATGACCGAGCGGCGGAGCCTGGTCCAAAAGTATGCCTAAATTAACACATTTAATGGTCAAAATGCATGAAAATGGTATTGAATTGAAATGCAGGACAAAATCTATCTACCTGGATGCAGTTTCGGGGTGAACGATGGATGAACGAGGTCGGAATTAGCTCGCCAACTTTGGTGCTCCAAAATGTTCTATAGTACAATGAACAGTAACAATGGTAAAAATGAATGGATTAACCCCTTTTTATAGTAATTTTTGGAAATTAAAAAATTATATTTTATAAATATGGGTTTTTCTCATTGTTTATCACATGGTTAAGTTAAAATTTTATTTTTTAACTATGTTTTTACGTGTATTTTTCATTTGATATCGAATGGGTTTACGTGTGTCGTGTTTTTGTGTAGAGCTATAGGTAGTGGAGTTTCATGTGCACTCAATCCATGAAGTCGTCTTTAAGCTCTTTTCCGACTCGAAAAATGAAAAGATCGCCGAGTTGTTCCTCTTGACTCGTTAAAAGTAAATAAGAGGCAGTCACCTTTAAGCTCTTTTCTGACCATCTAAAGATGAAAAGATTGATGGGCCTTTGTAGTTTCAAGATCGTTCTTGGTTATGAAACAACGTGATTTTGGTCGCTTTTCTACTTTTTCAGGTCGAAGTCACTAATCATGAAAAGTACTCCTCGATCATAATGGTCGAGCGATTCTTTTGAGTATCATTTTATACTTTTTCGAGCTCGAGAGACACAACTCTACGAAAAAGGACCCCCTTAGAGTTTTCTTTTCTGTGTCTTTTTCAAACTCTCTAAACATGAAAAAGACTCCAATTTTTTCCTATGTCGGGCTCGTTAAACCCTGACGACATTCGACTCGTCACCATGACGAGACTCAAGCTTCTCCTCCCTAGGGCTCGTTAAACTATTACTACGTTGGATTCAAAAGCAAGTTTATCATTGATTATGTATGGCAGCAAGTCACTCTTTAGCATTGACACTTTTTCTTCTTGTCGGGTTGGGATATCCATACATCGTCATTTGGCCTTCCACGGGTTTGGGTTGTCATTTAGACTCATTCCATCTAATCCATGTTGTTTCCATCAAGCCTTTGATCCTTTGGTACCTGAATGCTACCACGCTCCGGAGTCATGTCGCTGACATGTTCAAGAGTATAATCCTTCTGCAGTTTACACCTCTATCTCCTTCTCTGATACTCTGTTTCACCATCTACCACTTGTTCCTTATCACGTGTCATTGTTGGGGGAACATTATGGCCCTCCTGTGACATCAGCTCATTATCCAGGAGATTGATCTAGAGATCCCCTTGGGTACCTTAGAGCTTGCATGCCTCAATGGCAAGTTCTTCACACCTTGCAGTCAACTTTCATCAATGGTCATCGATTGGGTGATTCCACGAGTGTTCAACTTCAGCTCCTTTTTCACACTCTGTGGATTATGCTAGCTAGTACCTTGAGGACCATTGGCATTATAGGTGGTTTCTCTCGCACTTGTTAACGATTTTCATCATTGACCGGTAATCAGGCGACTTTCTATCATGCTCGACCTCAGCACATCTATTCGCATGTTAGAATTTGTACTGTGATCGGATGGGTTCAAGACCCTGAACTCAAATTACATATGTTTGGGCTATGTGGGTTGGTTTCTGGTTACATGACTCATTGATGGATGGCTGTGACCATGCCTGAGTCTTGATGGATGGCTACGAACATTCCTTTATCATTATCATGGTCTCATTAGCTAGGTGGCTGCGTCCATACCACAGACCTATTTCATATGTCTTTTGGATGGCTACGCCCATGCCTAGACTACATGTACTTCAGAGATATTAGTTCGACTTGCGTACAGGTCCTTCCAGATGGTGCTCTAGCTCAGTCAGTTTTGTAAAGCATTTCACCCCTCCCACTCTCTCGGGCTTCATACTTTAGGAGGCATCTGTTACGCAGTAATTTATCACTGCTTTCACTCTCGGTCTTCTCACTGTGTCCTGTGTCCAAGTCAAACATGATTATGACAGACAAATGCTCTCCTATGCTGCTAATTGACCCACTTTTCCTAAGTTATCTGCCTCATCGTGGCTTTGGGCTTAATAAAAGCATTGAAAGGTGCTCATGAACAGTCCATTCATGCTGCCAGCGCGGAAGTACATATGATTCCTGTGATGGCCCGATTTTATGCACCAACGTGAAGCTATGTGTTTCCTTCAGCGATGATCTGACTATCTACACTGATCACTTGCGATGTCAGCACTAAATCTCAGTTTTGTGCCCGCGATGATCCATATTGGTGAATTTGTTCCAACAGTCGGCCTTCCAGATGACTCTAGACCTGGTTGTTGGCATAGTTTATGTCACCCTTCCTTCCTTGGTGTGACAATTCCGTCAATTGTGCTACCTTCCTTTGATGATAAGCTCTCCTTTCCACCTTTCATGGAGACTCCTTCTCCTATTTAAACTCTCACCATTGCTAATTCCTGATAGTTGGCTAGTTGAGTAGTGTTGTTAGTGTTTTGTGAGTTTGCTAGATAGCTGGTGTGAGTGTGGCAAGTGTGGGATTGTTGATAGCTTGTGGAAGGTTGTGAAGTGCCCTTAATCTTGTGTAAAGCTTATGAGTGAGAGAGCTCTTGTATGTTGGGAGATCCATGTTCAAAGACTGAATGCTTGAAGAACATGTTGGTTGGACCCTTTTGAGAAGGCTTGTGACGTTAAGGCTTTGGTTGTAAGCTAACTCTTATTTCATCATTAATGCAATCAATGATGTTTTCCTATGTCTTGTATGAAATGTACTTGATAGCTCATGAATTCATGACTTTGTGAGTAAATAGTTCATTGTTGTTTCTAGTTATGTGCTTTTTTGTATTTCCTTTGCTTTGTTTCAGGTTGATCACTCGTTGAGGAGAAGGAAGCGGAAGATGGAGCAGCGCAACAGAACTCCATCGACCACCAATTGAGGTAGGCCTCCAACTTTAACTGTTTAAGGAAAGCTATTTTTGATCTATCCTTGTTTGTGACTAGACCCACTATAAGGCTAGAGGGGTTGCCTCTGTCTGCAGAGGGAACACTTTCCTGCATCACAGTCATTATCTCATCAGAATATTGGGTCGCAGGCCAAAGCATTGGCAATCACGATGAAGCTAGAAGCCTCGCCGATATAGCATACGAATGTATGAGTTTAACAGATCTAGGTGCAACTAGGAAGCGTGCATATGGCATTGTAGGATTTGAAGAAGGGAAAGGAGGTTGAGTCAAAGACACATTCTGAAGTGTGGTGCAAAAAATGCAAGGTTGAAGATCATCATAAGGATCAGTGCCCTATATTCAAGATTATATAGTTGTGGGAGGTCCTAACCCACTAAAGCTAGAGTCTTCCATTGTATCAAGCACCAATGTGAGTACTTGGTGTACCATCTTCCAAGTGTTAGGACAACATTCGACAGATAATTATTCCCTATTATAGAAGTTAATACGGTATCTAAAGAAACTCTTTTGTAACTTTTGTAAGTTGGTTGATCACAACCAGATGAATTGTCGAAGCTATGAACTAATGATGGACCAAAATCCACTATATAGAATGCAGGCTAAAAACTGCATGCAGAATGACCAAGGCTCTCCTATAGTTCGCAGATTATTCTAAGGACAGGGAAGAGGATGAGGAGGAGGATTTGGAAGAGGTCACGGCCAGATTATTTGTTAAAAATTGAGAGAACCAGGACACTTTGCAGACAACTGTCAGAATCAAATGCATCCTTTGTGTCATTACTATCATCAATTTGATCATGTTATAGAAGATTGTTCGATATTAGTAGTGAAGATACAAAAGAAAGAGGCCAAACAACCCACGGAAAATATTTAGATGATGAGATCTAAGCCACACAAAGACGATCTGAGTATCAACATAGTCATGTGAAGTGGTGTAGCCACTTGTTGGATTAAGGGGGCTTGGACCTAGGTTGAGAGTTAGCTATGCTAACCAATGAAACCCTACACTATTGGCCCTTTTGGCAACAACCTACGTAGTGCAGGCTGGAGTCTCACCCAAGGTAGTGTTGGGGGATGCTAGAACAAGGTTTTTACATCCAAAGGACTATTGATTTAGATTTAAATAGGAATGCAATAAATTTCAAATATAATCATAAATACAGAGATGCAACAGAAATAATACTTCATTTCGTTAATGTAAAATATTGAAATATGCTTACAAACAGAAATGGAAATAAACCAGCTTAGGGGATAGTAGCTTATCTCTGAGGAGAGATATGGCAGCTACATGCCTCTGAACTATCTTACAATGAGGCTCAAAGGCCTATTTACTGTTGGAAAACAATGGAAATCCCTAAACATCCAAAAACCTAACCGTAGGAGATGAAGTGCCAAACTATGGGCCCTATTTGGGTAAATTGGTACACCAACTTCCTGGGTTTCTAACTTTGGCATACGATCTTCGTTTGACATGCACAATACCTCGTTAAAAAGATCTATCTGAGGACTGGAACTTTTCAATGAGAAACATCAATCTATGGACCCATGTTTCTCCCATGTTTCCCAAAAATTGTCGTTTAAGGCCTCAAAATGTTTCCAAATGTTCAGGACTCAAAAAACTGTTAAAAATAGTAAACTGTGCTACAAATAAGGAAACTGAAAAACTGAAAGAAACAATGGTGGGGGTCCAAGTGGAATTGGTGAGTGGCCACTAATATCCACCTAGATCATTCCTCCCCCCTTAGAAAGCAATGGTCCGCATTGCATTGAGTTCCTCCAAGAGATGAGGAAACTATTGCTGAACTTGGTCCTTGGTGAGCCACTTTCCCTGGTGAAGGAGTTGGCTTTCTTTGACAACTCGATACAGTTTGATCTTCTACTAGTGAGTGTGCTTGATCTACTTTCCATGATCTGATCAGTTGTAACTTGTTCCATGCAATCTGGATTTAACTCCGTTGGTGTGAGTTGTTCTACAATGTCGGATGTGTCTAGTAATCATGGAAAGTATGGCCGACGGTGGTCCACATTCAACACTGGATGTAGGCCAAGGAATGGGGGAATGCTGAGCTCAAATGCATTATCTCCCATAGCCTTGGTAATGGTATAATGACCATATTGGAGTGGTATGAGTTTCTGATAGGCTTCGGTAAGGCATTCCTTTCGCAAATGCAACCAGACTTTGTCGCCCACTTGAAAATTGTATGGAACCCAATGTTGATCATATCACTACTTCTACTTGGCATTTGATTTCTATAAAATGTTATGGAATTACTGGTATATATGTTCGATGTGATCAATGAGGTTTTTTGCCTTATCTATTTTAGATTGGTGAGCTGAATCTGCCTGAGTCACTGCAAATGGCATGGCCACATGAATGGGACATAGTGGATAATCCCAAGCCCACCTGAAAATGGTTGTGGCCATTAGAGTTGTGGAGAGCCCAATTATAGTTGTGTTGAACATAGGGGAGGAGGTCATCCCATGTGCATGGATGATCTGAGTTGTACATGCACATAATGTGTATGATCAACCTGTTGACAACTTTTGTCTAGCCATCAGTTTGGGGATGGAAGGTTGTGGACTTAGTGAGTTTGGTGTCCAACATCGACTAGAGACTAGAACAAAATGTACTAAGGAACCTTCTATCCTAATCTTAGATGATAGGCTGTGAAATCCCAAACTGTACCCGCACTCATTCAAAGAAGAGTTTGGGGATGGCTTTTGTTGTGATATTCTTCTTACAGGTTACCATAATGGCCATCTTCGAGAACTTGTTGATGACCACAAAAAAAGTCATTTCCATGATTAGTAGAAGGAAAGCCTGACATGTAATCCCTGTAGGGGTAGGAAGCGGAGTATAGAGGCCTTACTTCTTGACGGTTGGTTTGGCAATGGTGCAGGTAGTGCAGGATCTGTTGTACTTCCTGACATCCTATACAAGATTCAGCAAATAGAAATACTTCTATAATACTACCACCATTTTCTCGACCCTAAAATGCCTAGTAGCCCGACTGTAGTGTGTTTCCATAATCATCTTGGGAAGCTCACTTAAACGAACACAAAGGTGACCCATGTGGCATAATAGGTCATCCTAGAGGTGAAAATTTGGAACATGTTGACCCTTGAAGAGTGTCTGGTATGTGTGGCCAAATTCTAGGTTGCTTTTATAGAAAACTAGCTAATCATAAGTCTCTTGCCCACAAGAGTTGAGCAAGATGGTTAATGCCATGATTGGTGGTCAACTAAGGAAATCTGCAGCATTATTGGTGCTTCCCTTCTTATACTTGATATTCAAATGGAACTGTTACAGGTATGTGGACCACTTCTGATGCCAATCATTCTATAACTTCCCTTGCATATGTATGAACTGTAGGGGACGGTGGTCTATGTGGATGACCGTTTCCTTCCCAAAAATGTAATGCTTCCATTGTTGGAAGGCCTTCACAATGGAATATATCTCTTTTTCATAAGTGGGATACTTCCAAACTATGTTTGAAAGTGTCTCACTATGCCACTGGATGCCCATGTTGAGTAAGGACTGCCCCAATAACATAGTCAGAGGCATCTGTCTCGATCTCGAATGGTTCTTGTAAGTCTAGTAATGCGGCACTAGTGCCGAGCAAATGTGATGTTTCAACTCTATGAATGCCTTCTATTGAGATTCAGACCAAAATAATTTTTCATTCACTCCTCCCTTGGTGACTTGACTCAAGGGCCAAGTGATATGAGATAATCCCAACACGAATCTACAGTAGAAGTTGGCAAGGCCCAAAAAGTTGTGGAGCTATATGAGGGTGATTGGACATGGCCAATCCCGAATGAATTGGATCTTGGCTGGATCCACACACAACCCCCATTCACAAATAATGTATCCCAAATAATCAACTTGGGTCACGCGAAAAGTGCATTTCTCCAAATTGGCACATAACTTGTGTTGCTGCAGTGTTTGGAGAACCTGTTCAATGTGGTGGAAGTGCTCTTCCCAACTCTAGCTGAAGATCAAGATGTCATCCAAATATACCACTACAAATGAGTTAGTGAATGGCCACAAGATGTCATCCATTAGCTTCATGAAGGTTACAGGAGCATTCGTCAACTCGAAAGGCATAACCAACCATTTGAAAAGGCCCTTCTTGATTTTGACGCCAGTCTTCAACACATCAGAGGGTTTGATTGGCACCTGGTGATATCCTGACTTCAAATCAATCTTGCTGAAATATTGTCCCCACTTCTGTTAGGGTCCCACCCTAACCCCCTTATCTATGTAATGGGACCACGTCATAGTTAAGAGTCAATAAAGCCCATATTAATAATTGTAAGTGGTTAATCCACAATTAATAAAGGAACCACAGTTAGTTGCAAATGGGCCATAGTATTAGATAGATGGTATTAGTAATAAGCGGTATTGGCCCGTGGTATTACACATAGGAGTCATATATAAAGGATAGAAACTCCCTGCGAGGAGCATCGTGTCTTATTTTTGTAATCGAGCTCTGCTCTATTGGAGGTTTCCCCCTTGAAGAGGCAAGTGAACATTACTCTCTGAATAATAAAATCATTGCCATTCTATGTTCTGGGTATCTTTTCTTCACATATTTTTTGTTCTCGGTCTCTTTTCTTCACATATTCTGTATTTGGGTATCATTTGCAGGTTAAGAGCATAACAAGTGGTATCATAGCACTTTTTTAGGGCCGGTGGGATCTCCATTTAGTAGCAATTTTTTTTTTGGCTCGAGACGTGTTCTGGCATCTTTAAACCACGGGATCTGTCGTTGAGCACATAAATCTGCGGATTTGGGGAGGCATGCACGCAGGAAATACAAGAGGTGGTCACATCTGTTGGAATCCCTTGTAACCCTTGTGGGTACCCCTTCGAGTAGTAGCGCATTACACAGAACCATGCACGGACTGTCTTCCACGTACCCTCTAGGTATATCGGAAGCCCCATACGTTCCCTGAAAACCTCGCCATAGATAAACCAACGACCGTCTTGCGGCTACCATACACCGAGAATAGCACTCGGAGAGATTACTCGCCCGTACGATAGGGTAGTCGGGTGGTACGGCTAAGGGTACGGTCGACCCTCCTTAGTTAGAGCCCTGAAACATTGGGCCGAGTACTACTGCCAGACCCTTATGTATATTGCGATCTGTAGCACCTGACACTCCTCAAGACCCTAGTTCCTTTTCCTTTTAAGCATCATCTCTTCCAGATCCGCTTGAGCAAAGGAGTGCAGCAGCAGCAGACATTGGTCCCAACCAGCCAGTTCTCTCAGATCCAGCAGACCAGAAGCATTGTCCAGGGTTCCTATACCAGGGTATAATTGTCGCAGGACTTTTGGCCGCATTGACATTTTGAGGATTTGGCGACTGCAGTATTGATCAAGAAGGAGTAAAACTCCGTTAGGAGTTAAAAAAAATAAAAAATAAAAAAAAGTCTGAGATGTTCCGGGACACTTATTGGTGATATAGCCCATTAAAATCAGGACGACGAGCTGAGCATGGTGGTACCATTCAATTAATTGGGCAAATTGTTTTTTGGCGATCCCAATTTTTCATCACGACGGTGTATGGTAACAACTAGAGCTCAAGCGATGGCCAATGAAAGGATGGACGAACTGGAGGAAACGGTGAACAAAATCCACACTCAGCTGGACAAACTAGATCTGGATAACATGACCTCCCTACTTACAGGAATGAGTCTCCAGCTAGAGAAATTGCAAGGAAAAGGAAAGGAGGATTTGACGTCAAACGGCAAGGAGCAAGCCCATGAGGAGGGGTATAATGGCTATGAAGGCATTTACGGTGAATCTAGCCACTCTCCCTCACGTCTTGGACAACCCCCTCCACCACCCATTCAGCGATTCCTAAGTTGGATATGGCATATTGACAGTTCTCACCCAGCAGCATGCTAGCACATGGACCAGTATTTCAAATTGAATCGATCTGATGCATGCGACTAAGCTTGTGTTGGGGAGCATGTACTTCGACAATGAACAGTGGCAATGGTGGGAATGGCATCAGCGCTCCAATGGATATTTTAGGACTTGGGCCCAATTTACCAAAGCTCTTAAAGATCTCTTTGAACAAGAAGACTCTTATTTGGGTCATCTCACTAAGCTTAGACAAACTGGTACAGTCGAGGAATATATTATTGCTTTTGAAAGCTTAGCTTTCTGCACTCAGGGTCTCACAGATGAGTTCTACACGGAATGTTTTATCAGCGGTCTTAAAGAATCCATCAGAGCTCAAGCGCTACTTCACCACCCTCCCACGTGGATGGAGGATTGCAAGGTAGCTCGTAAGGTGGAACGTGCATTAGCAACCCAATACAGTCGCCCAAATTTCCTCGCTAAAGGTCGCCTCCCACAAGCGCAGCACACGACTCAAACACTTAAGGTCCAAAAGGTGTCCCCTGTGGAAATGGCCGAAAGAAGGAAGCAAGGACTATGTTACTACTGTGATGACAAATACTCCCCAGGTCATAAATGTAAGGAGCCCAAATTCTTTCAAATAGATGCCACTGACTACAACTCAACAGAGGAAGATCCTACACTTGGGGAACATGAGCCGCTAGAGGACGATAACCAACAGGATGATGTCTCTGACGAACCAGTTATCTCATTGCATGCCCTGGCAGGGATTTCTTCCCCTCAAACGCACAAAATCAGATGGTTTATTAAACATCGCCCAGTAGTAGTTTTGATTGATAGTGGAAGTACACATAATTTCATCCATCAAAAAGTCGTAGAAATAGTGCATTACTTTGTACAAGCAGTTTCTAACTTCCAAGTTCAAATTGCAGATGGAGGCACAATGAAATGTGAAGTTCGTTGTGAAAATGTCAAACTTCAAATGGGGGATTATCAGTTGAAAACCCACATGTTTGCCATACACATGGGGGGTTGTGACATTGTCCTCAGCGCTGACTGGCTCCGCACTCTTGGGCCAATCACAATGGATTTCCAGGAGTTGTATATGAGTTTTAAGCAGAACAACCACACACATACCCTCCGAGGACTACAGGCAGGATCCCCCTCTATCATAAGCTCGCATAGGATGGAAAATTTGTTAAAAAAGGGCAATCATGGAGTGGTAGCTCAATTTAATGCCATCCAGGGAGTCGAAAGCAAGCAGCCACCACTTCATCCTGAGATGCAACAGATTTTGAGCAACCATCTGCCGGTCTTTGACAAGCCTCAAGGGCTTCCACCCTCGCGAGGGGAACATGATCATAGCATCACCTTGGTTCTAGGGGCCCAACCCCCAAATGTGCGCCCATACAGATATCTGTTCACCCAAATGAACGAAATAGAAAAAATCATCAAGGAACTTTTGGAAGCAGGGGTCATTCGTCCCAGCATCAGTCCTTATTCATCCCCAGTGGTTATGGTGCTCAAAAAGGATGGGGAGTGGCGGATGTGTCCTGACTTCAGGGCCCTCAATAAGCTAACAGTCAAAGATAAATTTCCCATCCCGGGGGTTGATGATTTGCTGGATGAACTCAACGAGGCTCAATTTTTCACGAAGTTGGATCTTCGCTCAGGTTACCACCAGATCCGCATGAAGGAAGTCTACATACCCAAGACTGCTTTCAGAACTCATGAATGCCACTATGAATTCCTGGTCATGCCATTTGGTCTTTGTAATGCCCCCTCTACTTTTCAGAGCCTTATGAACCACATTCTCAAACCATATCTCAGGAAATTTGTCCTTGTCTTCTTCGATGACATCCTCATCTATAGTTGCACATGGGCAGCACATCTTCAGCATGTAGATCTACTCTTGCAACTGCTCCGCAAGCATAAATTATTTGTGAAGATGTCCAAGTGTTCATTTGGCATGGCATAGGTAGAGTATTTGGGCCACATTGTGGGGCGTGAGGGTGTCAAGGTGGACCCCAAAAAGATCCAAGCAATGCAGGAATGGCCTCAACCTAAGACCTTGAAGAGCTTGCGAGGATTT